>JAPYZE010000733.1:0-36382 GCA_030522805.1 Leptomastidea abnormis
AGTTTACCCAAAAATCCAATTGTTTTATGCATCAGTATTAATTATAATGCCTATGACGGTTTGACCCGCACTGCCGGTCGTGCCCCGCTCTCCCCTACATATCAATCACAAATCAAACACACGTTAACTCATCACTCATAACAATCATGTAAACCATTGTTTCATCAACACCTATTAATTTTCCACACACAAAAAAAAAACTTACTAGGTGTAGGTTGTTCCTGTACAACAAGACTGCTTATATCTCTGGTAACACCACCAATACTACTAGCCTGACACATATAAGCTCCTGTATCAGCATAGCCAATATCATGGATAGCCAATCTTGTACCATTACCAATAACTTCATATTTATCATCGTCATCGGTACGTTGAGATCTTAATGGTTCGTCATTTTTTAACCATTCGACTCTTGGTAATGGTTCGCCAACTACGTGACAACGCATTGATGCTTCTTCGCCTGGTCTTTTGGATTGTAAACGTGGTGTTACTCGGACTTCCGGTATTGCTGTTGATTGTTAAAATAAAAGATTTTATAATTTTTTTTTTTTGTAATGAATTTTAATATTGTAAATTTCAACTTACTGTGCACTGTAAGTACATGTGTCTGAACGACATCCTTATTACTCAATGCGTGACAGGTATAATTACCAGCATGGACTAATTGTACTCGAGTCAAATACAAACTACCGTCGTTGAATATACGTATCTGCAAATATTTTATTGAAAGCTCATAATTTTTTTTTTTATTTATTTGAAAATTAAAAAAAAAATTATAATTTTTACCTCAGGTTCCGAAAGAGCTTCCAAATCAGCATCATATCTACGCCAAACTAATGGCGGTGGTGGTGTACCAGTAACATCACATTTTATTTCTACGTTATCACCGACACGTGCTGGTATATGATTAACTTCAAGATTTTTATCAAGTGATACCTCAAGTACACCTACACAAAAAAATGTATTTATCATATTAATTTAACCCTGCTCTCAAAATTTTTTTTTTTAAAAAAAAAAGCATTTTTACATAATAATAAATAATAATCTAAAACTTACTGTAAAGCTTACTAAAAGCCACATAGAATTCATTGATATTAAGTCGACCATCATGATCAGCATCATCGTAATGTATCATATGACTCAATGTACATCCTTTACTTAATTGTTCAAGATCTTCACGTTCTGTAACTTGTTCTAATTCTTCACGTTCAAGATTACCATCGTTGTTTTGATCGTAATGTGAAAACATTATGCTTACTAGATATTCTTTACTTTGGTTGTCTTTGGCTAATAATCGAGCGTGATTGTATAGTAGTAGGTTGTCCTGAATGAATTATATTTATTTTATTTTTAAATTTTATTGTGGATTTTTATTGTGGATTTTTTGAGGAAAGTGAAGATTATGTGTTAGTTATTACCTTCATTATTTCATATTCTTGTGCTGAACATTCGTCGACGTTGAGATTGTCTTCGATGAAATTTTCTTTGCTATCGTATTTAACTTGATTTGTTTGCTTTGATGTTGATGGGGTTGCGTTACCTAATGGTAATACTTTTGGTGTTTCTTGATGATCGTCTGGAAAATTAAGAAAAAAATATTCGAATTATAAATATATATAAAAAATTGTGTAGTTTATATTTTTAAATTTTAAATAAAAATGTGTATTTTTTGAAATATCGATATTATTTATTTTTTATTTTGAAAATACAAGAGAATAAAAATACACATCGTTGGATATGGAATATAACTCGTGTACTTTTACTTTACAAAAAATAAAATTCAAAATAAATTTTGTATCCCAAGAAATATCCGGAATATACAGAGAAAAAAAAAATAATAAAATTTTACAAAACTGATAGTACACGTAAAAATATACGATACATCAGTTCAGTATAACAAGATTACAATATACAAGTAACACCTGTTGACAACATGTAACTTATATTATATGTATAGGTACCTATGTGAAAAATATAAAGTTAAACTAACAAGCATCAATTTTCCCTTAAAAGCCCCAGTATACATCTACAATCCATCAGTAACTTGAAAGCTCGATGTAATATTGATTTTCATCTTACTTCTTTTTTTACATAAAAGAAATAAACTAAAAGAAAAGAAAAGAAAAATAAAGTACAAAAAAAAAAAAAAATAAAAATTGATCAAAACACACCATCCCTCTACAATTTCTTTTTTCAATAAACATAAACATATCAAATAGTATAAACACAAACAAGATGATTTAATCAATTCAACATAAAAGCTCATTTGACAGTATAACGAAGCTTTGCTAGGATATAATTATGATTAACTTACTCTCTCCACGTATACCATATGGTACATATAGGTACATTATGACATTAACAAGAACGTATATTTATTAATGTAGGTATACATCATGCAGATGTAACAACATTACAATCTTAAAATAAAACAACAAATAATTCATAAAGAAATTTATGTAAGATATTTAAAAAAAACTCCCTAATATCATCGAATTTTTAATTTCCAACATAATAAATCTCAAGATACAACATTCAAACATCCTATTATACTCAATAACCCAATTATCACCAACTAATTATATATACTCTCTCTCTCTCTCTCTCTCGTATAGCTTCCATACTCGATCACACGTCATATCCTTGCAACGATGACACTACGTCTCATTGTCAGATACATACTCTATGAGCTTGCGTTCCCACTTGTCCCTATATATATTGTACATACGTATCGCAAGCTCACGCTTGGGTTGTTGTCTCTTAGAGATGCTTTGTAGAGAGCGTGATACTCTATGTAGGTATGTGTGTATGTGTGTAGTGGTTCTTAATATGATAATTGGCTCTTCGCATATGATCATCAGTGGGATTGAGCGATTAGGAAAGCTGCTCTTTAGGTGTATAGTGAGATGTGCGTGCTTTTGGTTTATGATGCAAGCTTTTGTTGTTGTATAGATGGATGGATAAGATGGATGTAAGAGAGATTTTGGTTTGTTTGAAAGGAGGGTGGTTAGTGATGTATATAGGGATATGTATATGGTGTGTAGTACATAGATGGATTATAATTTGGAGGATATGGAGATGGAGAAATTTTTAAAGTTTGTTGATTTTAAGAGGAGAGAAAGATTTTGATATTTAGAATTGAGAGTTTTTTTTTATTTTTGTTAGGAGAGGTGATAGTGAGAGAAGCTTGAGAAAAAAAAGAGATAGTAGAGAGGTATTTATATGCATTGGTGTTGTGTTGTATTATATGTGTGTGGTGCTAGCCTGTGTGTTGAAATGCGTTTACTTTCGTGAAAGTATACAGCGTGACCTCGATCTTTGATTTTTTTTTTTTTTTTAAAGGCGAGTAAGTGTATCGGTTTGAGAGTTTAAATTTTGCACGATGTTAATATTAACCAACAGCCTTCGATAGCTCAGTTGGTAGAGCGGTGGACTGTAGTTGGTTTTATAAACAATGTTTAATGGAAATCCATAGGTCGCTGGTTCAAATCCGGCTCGAAGGAATAATTTTTTTTTTTTTTTGATAATTTTAGAAGGATTGATAATTGTATTTTTTTTATATTTGATTTATGTATTTTTTTTTAAAGATGTTGTAGTATTGATTTCTTTGTACTTTACAGAAGCTGGACAAATTTTTAAAGTTTATATTTTGAATGTTTAGTTTACAAATAATAAAAAAAATTTTTAAGCAATGTATCATAGTTGATGTTTAATGATGTATTGTTGTTAAAAAGATTCTTATATTTGATAACTACTATATGCTTCATTAAATTTAAAAATAATTTTTTTGTTCAAAATAACATGCATTGAGAATTTTGTGATAATATAGTAAAAAAATTGATATGAATTTATCATTTTTATTCGTTTGTTAAAGTTTAAAAATCAACAGCCTTCGATAGCTCAGTTGGTAGAGCGGTGGACTGTAGTTGGTTTAAATAAAAAAATAAATGTCAGTAATCCATAGGTCGCTGGTTCAAATCCGGCTCGAAGGATCATTTTTTTTGGATTATTTTATTTTTGCACAGTATATACAGTTTGACAAGTACAAATATTCATATTTTTTTTTGTCATAAAATGAAATATTTTATTTGTCATTTACATTGATAAAAAATTTTTTAGTAGAGAAAGTAATAAAAATATAAAAAAATTGTAAAAATAAAATCTTTTGTTTACATATTGAACGCTTTATTCGTTTTCAATGTAATATAAAATCGATTGAGTAAAACAAAATAAAAAAAAAATTTTTCATCAATAAATTCGAAAAAATTTAACCCAATCCCATATTTTTGAAAGCTTTTTATTTTCAACAAAGTTTATTCTTCGAACGATGAAAAACAACATTCATTTTGTATATATACGCATTTCAAAACAAATTTCCAATTGAAAAAATTCGTTTTTATTTCAAGTAAAAATTACAAAAGAATAATATATAAACCACAAAATTTTATTGACAAATTTAAACAAACAATGAATTACATTTCAAACATACCATCAACTCTTTCTAACTAAAATTTAAAAAAAATATATATATATAAAAAAGAATTTAAAAAAAATCTAAAATCAAAACCTACACACAAATTGAATTAAAAAATTACCCTAACTTCACTCTAACACACTTAAAAATAAAAAAAAGAAAAAAAAAACTTAATCACATTGAAAATTTTATAGTAGGTATATGAGTAGCAGGTGTTAATGGACTATACTCGCGTCAGTTCGCAATTAAAACTTTCCCGACAGTACATATAGAAGAGAGGCGTCAAAGAGCCTAAGCCTTTTAGCAAGAGGCTTTTACATACATACATACATACTAGCGGTTCACATTAATAATCGCCAATATCAAATTAAGCGCTTGCTAAATTGTATTAATTAATATACCCTTCATGACTTTGAAGGAGATGGTGTGAAACTCACACGTTTCTAAGGCTCTTCATCCTTTGTTGTCTACTATATTGGTTATGAAAATGGTATAGGGTTTATGGAGGGTGTAAGCATCTTTGAAAATGAGATTTTCTTTTACATATGTGATGTGAGGGAGGTAAAAGAGGGATGCGTTCCAGTGAGGGTTTATTAAATTGGATAAGAATTTTTGTTTTTTGTTGGGATGAAATTAAGTAGGTAGGGGATGTATTGTTAGTAGAAATGTTTTTTTAGTTAATTATAGATTTTATTATTATTTCTTTTAATTTTTTATATCTGTAAACGAATTTTTGATAAATATGACGCTTAATTGATTGAAGAAGTTCAGATATTATACTGGAAATACTTTTTTCTCTCTTTTTTTATTTTAAATCAATTTGTATACGGTATATTGGGCAATACGTATTCATATCAATTGTATACGTCATTTTTGTCTGATTGACGTTTAACATCGTCGACTTAATTTAATTTTGCAATTTTAAATTTAAAAATCAACAGCCTTCGATAGCTCAGTTGGTAGAGCGGTGGACTGTAGTTGGTTTAAATTAAAAAAAAATAGCATGTCAGTAATCCATAGGTCGCTGGTTCAAATCCGGCTCGAAGGATCATTTTTTTTTTTTGTATTTTTTTTTATTGATTTATTTATGAATAGAATTAAGTACTTCCAATTTCTTTTTTTTTTCTTTTTATCTAGTGTTATGTTCTAATTTAATAAAACTGTAAAACTATATTCAAAACTTTTGTGCTGTAGTAGAAAATAAAAAACAAAAATTAGTAAATATTTACAGCCTTAAAGAAAAACTGCGAATAGCGTGTATCAGTCACCGGTACCAAAAACTCACTCCTAAAAAATTACTATACACTCCATTCACAAAAATCGCTTTTATTTTTTTTATTCTTTCCTCACTCATTGTTTCAGTCACATTTATCCATTTTTTCAAAGTATCAACAACTGATAAATAAACCTACATAAATCTAATTATTAATTTTATCTATTTATAAAAAAACAAATTATATTTATTATTAGCTTATAAAAGCTTTGTCAATAAACGCCTTAAAGATACAATCCACGTTTATAGTAGCCTCAAGCTATTGACCTCACTCAAACTATAGTTAGTATAATAATAGAAAAAGTCAAAGTTTACCATCAGTATACACTATACCATCACTATATATATATATATATATACAGTCAATTGCATATTAATGATCACCTAGAGCTTTATTTATAAGACGACACACAGCACGTAGATTATTATACATACATCTATATAGCAAGGGTTGCTCTATTGATTTTCTCATACATATATACAGATATATTATGTACTGTTGTATAGGGTCATGTATCTTCCTTAGCACGGTTCTATATATTACGGTATAATATAGACCGTAGACGCGGATAATAATGCAAAAGCATTCGACACTCACTTAAAATTTATAGACGAGATGTTATGTATATACATATATATAACTGTAATGCATTTGCGAATCTTGAAATGTATGTGTGTAAGTATATTACATTGGTATTTAGCTGCTATATATTCAGCGATTAATATTAATATTATACGCGAATGATGAGATATATATATTTAGGTATGTATGTATGTAGGTATATATTATAAACGTAAATGCGAGTGTGTGACACTTCATTAGCGCTAGCTTCTCGGTGGAATGCAATTTAGTTTTCATTATACGCTCTGATATGTTTGCCTATATAGTGAGAGAGAGAATGTGGAATTTTATGGGGTTTTTTTTTTTTGGTGAAGATTAATTGATTAATTTGGAAAGGAAGGACGTTTTTGTTTGATATTTTGTTAATGTTTATTTTTTTTTTCTTGAGGGAAATTAATATTGAAATTAATATTTGGTTTTAAGAAAACAATATAATTTATTTTTGAATCTAATAATTCATCTAATTTCTATAGTAAAAAACGTTGAATTCCAGTTATACTAGGTAAATATGCGCGTGACATTAAACTAAATTTAAAAAATTTACAGCACAGCTTAAGAAAAAAAATTATTAACGATCTCTTAACTAGCCTCTAAAACCCATACAGCAAAACAAAATTTTTAATTGGTAATCAATAAATTTCCAACTTATTTATTTTTTCTATTGACAAACTTTTATTTTTTTCTAACGCTCAATCAGCTAAACTATATCAAAGTCTGCTATACCTATATATAATACACGTGCTTTACCGCGTTTATCTCTCCCCTTATTCTTTCCTTTCTCTTTGACCAAGCTGTGGAATTCGAAGAGTTTGTATGTATACAGTAATATACTTTCACTAGTAAAGAAAGAAGGTAACGCATTTCATGCCACGTTCCACGGATCGTGGCATTCTTTTTTACGCAAGAGAGAGAGAGAGAGAGAGAGAGAGAGAGAGAGAGAGAGAGAGAGAAAGCACGAACATCTTTGAACACGCATTGATAGCGAGTTATCGGTGCGATGATTGACTAACTGACTTGTCGAAGATGTTACGTTAGGGAATTGCGATCTATTGCAATTTTTTTTTTTTAATTAACTTTTTTGTTTTTATGTTTTTTTTGTTTATTATAGTCTTGTTTAAAAAAGATTATGGTTAAATAATAATAAATTTTGATTCTAAAAAGAATGTTGTTTTTTAAAAATATGTTTTGTAAAGAATATTTTTTTAGATTAGATTTTATTAATAGATAATATTGATTTTTATGAGAAGCAAAATAATCCTAATGATTAAATCTATTAAATTTAATGCCAAACGTTCTCCAAAATTTCTACGGTATATGTGTGTATCAACAAACTTGTTTGGCAAGTTTCTTACGTAAGTGATAGTGACCTGATTTTTTTTTAAAGAATCGTTACAGTTAAGGCCTTTAAATTTTGGACGATTATTTCTTTAACCAACAGCCTTCGATAGCTCAGTTGGTAGAGCGGTGGACTGTAGTTGGTTTGAACAAAAAAAATCTGAAATCCATAGGTCGCTGGTTCAAATCCGGCTCGAAGGAATATTTTTTTTATTTTTTTTAAGTTATTATTAAACTCTATAGACTATTCAGCACAATTCTTTTTTTTTTAGTTTTATTTCTATAATGAAAATTGATTAAGAAAATGTATAGACAATCAAAACTTGATTTTATAATTTAAAAATGTAAAATTAACAGTATTATAATTTTAAATTGAAATGATATGAATTGTAAAATATTTGATTGCTAATCATACATTAAGCTCGATAAAAAATTCTTGTAAGTCACCAGCCTTCGATAGCTCAGTTGGTAGAGCGGTGGACTGTAGTTGGTTAAGAAAAAGAAATTAGAAATCCATAGGTCGCTGGTTCAAATCCGGCTCGAAGGAACCTTTTTTATTTTTAATATTAATTTATTAATTTTCCATGGTTTTTTTAAATAGTTGTCAGATAAAAAATTTTTTTTTTCTCAAATGTTTCAGCGTAATTTTCATCTCTTACTCTTAATCGATTTACGACTTCTTTATTTAATAACATTAAATTATATTAATTAAAAATAAAAAAATTAATATTAAATTGAAAAAAAAAATTTAAAGCTGTGCATTTATTTTTATATTAATTATAATTATATAATTCTATCATTTATTCAAAACTCTATTCATCTATACCAAGCAGAATAAATTTAACGACTTGATATCAGCAAGATAACAATATATCAAATTTCATCAATTCTAATCTATTAACTACACCCAGTTATAAAACTTCTAAGAACACAACAATCTTCTTATCACAAGAAAATGAAACACCTGTTTTCTAAACCACACTTAAACATTACACACTCCAAAAAAAAAAAAAAAAAACATTTCAATCTACCCACCAATATCCCCCCTTCCTTCACCATCTAAACTATCCCATTAATCTAAAAAAAAAAATTCTTTTTTCTCACCTCGATGCAAACATCTCATAAGTCGACTAGCAGTAAGCGGGCTGCCAACGTTACAGGCGGCTCTATGCAATTCACAATGGTTGGCATAAACTTTACCATCGCTACCACATACTGGCCGATGCCGACGAGCGCAACGTTTTGCGCATATGCACAAACCAACGTTTCCATCTTCAGCTATTTGACATTCCCTTCCTGGTCCACAATATTTGTCTTCGCATGGATCTAGAAAAATAATAAAATTATTTTTTTTTTTTATTTGTGATATTATGTTGATAAATGTTTTGTTTATATTATAAGAGTGAATTAGAGTTTTTTATTTATTTTTTTTTTTTCATTTTATGGTAAAGACAAATCGCGAAAACTTTTATTCTTCTTAACATTTGAGTTTTATTTGTTTAATTTAATTTAATTTCTTGCATGATTTCCATTTCAACCCTATAATTATAATAATAATAAAACAAACTCAAACCTTATCATCAAGGAAACAACTTTAAAACTCGATTAACAAGAGATTTTAAAAATAGCTAGAAATACTATATACATCAAAGACTTTTAGTAAGATTTTCAGTTAGTATACAAAAAGCTATTGTCATGCTGTACCGTAAAGAGGAAGAAAACTGATTGACAGAACTTTATCGAGAAGGTATATATATATATATATATCTATACAGTCACGTTTCACGAGTTTTGTTGTAAAGTAAAGAAGAAGTAGTAGAAGTTGAAGAGGGAGGAATGTAAAGGGATTGGAAAATATGAGAAACGAGATAGAGAATGAGAGAAACGCGTGCGGAAGTACGTATACTATACAGAGTGGACGTGCTGGTAAAGGATCTGTTATATACAAAGCTATAATATGAGAAAGAGAGGGAAAGAGAGTTCGATCTCTATGCTAATCCCTATGCGAGAAAAGCCAAGTTAGATATTGAATTCGCGATTGCAAGCTCGGGATATGATGGAATAGTCTCTCTCTTTCTCACTCTATGTATGTGTGTGTCAGTTGGATATCGTCTACTTTATTGTTGGTATATATATA
Source organism: Leptomastidea abnormis (assembly GCA_030522805.1). Lineage (NCBI taxonomy): Eukaryota > Metazoa > Arthropoda > Insecta > Hymenoptera > Encyrtidae > Leptomastidea > Leptomastidea abnormis. The sequence continues at coordinate 9,842 of JAPYZE010000733.1, forward strand.
CACAACCTTTACTTCTCAGTTTTGTCATGGAACTTTTGGCAGGAAAGAGAGAGGGTGTAAGTATGGGACCAATTCGTGTAAAATTTTTTTTGTGCTTTTTTTATTCTGTGCTTTCTTTTCTTACGATAGGTATATTTGTGTAAGGGATATATGGAGTAAAGTAGGAGATTTAAAAAAGTTAGATTTTTTTGCACGTATAATTCATAGTTTTTTGGCTGGTTAATTATTGGTGAATGTATTTTTTTTTATTTTTAATTTAAAATTTTTTTGTTTGTTAAAGCAATGATAATTAATGATTCGTTATAAACGTGTAGTAAATGTAAAACGTTAGTAGCAGTAGCTTACATTCACGAATTAATTTTCAATTTCAACAAACGAGTGTTAGTGAGTGAGTGAGTGAGATAGAGTACAAATTTTCTCATGTAAATTTAAACGAGCTACAACAACGACGACCGATGTGTTTCGAGCCGAAACGAATAATTTGGAATTTCAATTCGTTATGTGTGTGTGTTGGAAAACGTGATATTGGCTATGTATATATATAGTTAGAAGGTGTAGTAGAAAAGGTATAGGATAATTTATCACCAAGTTGGTAGAGTTTGCGTTAAATAATGATAGATTTTTTAACATTTTGGTATATCGGATGACAAATCATTATAATTATATATTTACGTAAAGCTCTAGTTTTGTATGTTCAAAATTGGTACAAAAAAAATAAAAAAGAAAAGGATTGAGTTTAATTACGTTAAATCGATTTTTAAATTTTAGCGTTATAAAGTTACACGTTATATGGATGATTTTATAGAATAATAACGTTATTCTATACCATTATTAAAATGTAATATTATATTCAATAACACATAAACTTCATAAAGCTTTAATCTTTTAATAATAATTTAATGTAATTTAATATAATTGATACCAGAATATCACCTTGAAATAATATCCCATTATTTAAATAAAATTTTATTAAAATAAAAAAAGCTCCCCCCAAAAAAAAGCATAATAATCAAATTAAAATAAAAGCTTTGTTTTAAAACTTACTATGAGGAAAATAATCATCGATAGCCGCAGAAGTTGGTGGTACCATTGATTCTTGATTATTTTGTGGTAAACCAGTTGTACCCGAATCCATCGATGTACTATCGTGTCGATGAACTGTTGCATAGTGATGACGTTTTGCATGCTGATAACATATAAAACGAAAAAAAAAAAAAATTAATGTTTAGTTTTATAACGATCGTTTTTCTATACAGATATATATATCAAAATTTATATATGTATATTTGTCAAGCATTAAATCAATAGTTATGATTTTATAGAATATATATTATTGTTATTATATTTGAAATTTGAAAGCGATATTTTACGCTTTTGTAGTCTCGTATACATCAATTTCATTTGATTAAAACTTTTGCTTCAAAACAAAATCAATTATTTCTCTTTTATTGAAAATTGATATATATTTTATTAAAATCTAAAACAACAGCTATCTATTTTCTAAAATTAAATGTGAGATAAATTGATAGTGTCTGAAATATAACGTAAATTTTGAAACTACGAATTTACGCCGCAAATGAAGCTCGTAAATTAACGACAGCGCGAGAAAGGGGTAAGATTATGGTTATATATATATAGATATATATGCTAAGGTCCTTATCATCATACCCTTACCTTCTCTCTCTCTCTTTCTCTCAAGATTTTGCAGGGTGTTAGAAAGCAAGAGGCTTGCCTATATTATATCTTCAGCCAAGATTCAAGATTTCCTTGATTCGTGAAACGTTTCATCTCCTTTCCTATCCTATCCTATCCTACCTATCTTATACCCTAGTTGCGCCCCATTAAAGCTTGAACCGAGAGAGAGAGAGAGAGAGAGAGAGAGAGAGAGAGAGAGAGAGAGAGAGAGAGAGAGAGAGAGATCCGGTAACTTAATGATACCGTTAAGTGATTCCACTTAATCGTCGAATCAAATTTAACCCTAGCGATTATGATGTTGGAGAGTAACGTTATATGTATAAGGTAGGATCTTTGATATATAACTAAGATCCTCATCCTTATTGCTAGAGCATTATAAAAAGTATCTTAGTTTTTGAAGATTAGTACGATGTGATTTTTAAAGTTTAAATTTTGAGAAAATAATTGATATTAAAAAGAAGGAAAAACTGGTATGGTATAAAGATTAATAATTGAAATTTGAATAAATTTAAATAAAATTAATTAAATTTTATAAAATAGTTTTTTATTTGTTGGTGGAGTGACATTCCTTGTGCGATATGTTTAAATATTTGTGTGCTGGACTATACCTAAATAATAATATTTAATTTATATATTGTACAATCATGAAATACCTACGTCGTACAAGCTTTGCAAAATGCACTTCTTCATTATGACACACTCGAATGAAATTTGCATGTTTTTACGTTTAATTAAATATCTCTCCCTCTCTCTCTTTCTCTCTTGGTGAATTTACAAAATGCACGTGCAAAACGCATTGTAATTTCAGTCTCTCTTTATTTTCCTCTTTTCCTCTCTCTCTCTTTCTTTCTCATTTCGTAGAAAGTTAATAATGTCGAAAGCGTACGAGATTAGAATAAGTAAAAAAAAAGGAAAATAGAAAAATAGGAAAATAGAAAATTGTAAGAGGAGACATTCTAGGCTAAATTCTCATTTTCTGTTTCATCGTGGTGTATAAAGGTTAGAGAAGAAAAGAAAGAGAGAAAAAAGTTTTACTTTTGGGACTTGGTAAACAAGAATTGTCAAAAAAAAAAGATTTTTATTTGTAAAAAAATATATAAAGGGATGTATTTGGGAATGAAATTGCAAAAAACAGATTTTGTTTATTATAAGTTAATCGAGGCTTGTAATTATTATTTTGTCTTCCTTATATTCTTTTTTTTTATTATTATTAGTTTCATGATAAAAATTATTTTTAAGTTAATTTTACTATAAAAATTAAAAGTTGAATAATCGTTCTATTAGGATTTTCACACAAAAAATTAAAAACAAAAGAAAATTTTTTTTTCATTACTTTTACTTCGTCTTACTAATTCTCAACATCACTTTTCAAACAATAAAAATACATTAAAAACATCTTAACCATCTTGTACTAACGTACCAGACTTCATTTATCGTCGGTAGCAAGTACAAGCAAAAAAAGAAAAAGAGAAACCAAGAATAAAAAAAAAAAGTTTTTTCAAGGAGTTTTCTCACCCGGCAAAGCCTCCTCTTTCCTTTGACTTTTCTTCAGACGGGCCGCTAATTATCAGCTCAGGCAAAACTTCTACAGAGCTAAGAAAGAAAGAAAGAAATAAAGATAGATAGAGAAAGAGACCTTCAAAAACTCAAACTCCCACTGCTCTAATTCATGAAATACCGTTCTACTTGAGAAGGCTTTAATTTTCGATTTGCATGTTCCGTTACTCTCTTAGGGAAGTTACCTATACATAGTATATAAAAGCTAGAAAAGCTTGTCGTCGTTGACTCGACTGATTTTACTTTTCGTACAGTATAACTTCTTTTTTTTTTTTTTAATTTAAGTTTGTAGAAGAGAGACTTTGACTACTTAATTAAGCGAGAAAAAAAAGAAGTTATTATACTAATGAAAAATGTTGAGATGATGTAGATATATGTAGGTATATAGGAAATATAAGGAGTTATTAAATTGGCCTACTTAATGAATCTTCTAACTTCTGTGGTTTACTTCTGAATTTAATATTGTATAGGATTATGAGATTATAGGAAAATTTTTCATTTAATTTTTTTCTTTTCTTCTTTTTTTTTTTTTTTAATATTTTTAAAATAAAAAATCGTTATAACTTATCTATACATCTAATTTTATTTGATACGTAAATTAACCTACCATTAATCTCTTTTTCCAAGCAGAATATAAAAATATTTCATATTAAAAAAAAAAAAAAAGAATTGTCTCTGCTTTACCTCAAACTCTTCTTCATCCGAGCCAAAAGCCATATAAAGCAAGAGAGTAAAAAGAAAATAAAGAAGTGTAGTTCACAAAAAAATATCCTGAATAGGACAATACACTGCGGCAAATAGCCTTTTTGCCCATAGTGTAGACTTTTCTCTCTTTCTCCATAATAGACCAATCTCGATAAATCATAAGTCATTCTTTTTTTTTCTCTCTATACAAAGACACCTATTCTACCCGTCATATTTAGGTTCATATAGGTATATACGAATAAAGTACACCATAACATACCCTAAACCATCTCCACTATAGTAACAAATAACCCTCGTGTCATACAGCCTATGTTATTTTTATTTTTTCACCATACACGTATACCTACCTATCGCAAAACAATTCCTCTCCTTCCTTCCTATCATGAAAAAAAAAAAAAAATTAAATACGTCCACAACTATATAGTTGCAGGGAGTTAAGGGTTTAAATTTACACCAAGTTGGTTATTCCAAAGTGTAAATTAAGCGGTTTTCGAAACTTGTGTATGTATATGTGTCTCTCTTTATAGTCGTGATGGAGAACAGCAAAATCGTTAACGATGGAAATTGATCCGATGCATGGGGGATAGGAGGTGAGTAACGTAGAGGATTTAAGAGAGAGAGAGAGAGACCATGACAATTGTGAGGTCTGGGTTAAAGTTGTAGTTTGTGGTTTTCTTTCGACTGAGTATTATTGTTTCAAGATCTAAATTTCAGAGCTTGCGAGTATTGGTGATTAAGTTTATGTCTTATTTATTTGGTAAAGATTTCGATTAAATTTTTATCTTTAATTTCTTTTTTTTATGTAAATACAAATGAAATTAAAATAAATATATATCTTACGATCGATCAAAGAAAGAAAGAAAGAAAAAAAAATTATCTAGAAGTAAACCGAGAAAAGGAAGTATAGACGACTATCGTTCTAAACTTTTTTAAGAATCACCGGTCAGTTTGACTATATATCTATACTGTCTCTGTATATGCATACATCTATATCCGTTACTTGAAAACTTTAAATTTCATCAAACTCAGCGAAAAGAAGATCGCTCTCTTTTTTTTCGTATATATATGTGCACCAAAAGAAGATCGTATTCATATAAGGTATAGAAAGAAAGAGTCAGAAATCAGCTGGTACATATATATCCTTATATCGATTTTCTTACAGCAAAAGAAGAAACCACACCCATGGTATATAGGGATATATATATTTTCAAATTTTCCATTTCTCTATGTGCTCGATTTTTGTCCAATATTGCATCTATATATAATATTATGTGCTATGCTTCCAAGAGAAAGAGAAATAAGAGGATAGTGGTATACCAATGCTCTTTGTCTCTCTGATAAATATCCATGCGGGAAATACGCAGGATCAAGCGAAACCGTTTCTATACATGTATGGTAAACCGAGGATGACCGTAAGGACAAATGGTATAGTGTGATCTTTTAGAAGGGATGTAGATCTATAGTGTTACGTTAGGTAAACGATATATATTTTATTTTTTTTTACAGATAATTTATTTAAAATTTTTATTTTATTTTATTTATTTTTTTTTTTTTTTTATAAAAAAGAGTCTAGATATATTCAATTTTGTGCAAACAGAAAAAAAAATGTTCTGACTCGTCTAAGAGAGAGTAGCTTTGATTAGGATAACGTCGTTAAGCTTTCGTAAGGATTTACATGGATTTTCACTTGGAGTTAATGCGTGATATGTGGGAAGGACTAGGATTCAACGAAGAGACATTATATACATACATTTTTGTTTTAAGCTTATGTATATAAAGCTTACTTAATCTGATAATTTATTATGTGACAGTTGGAAATTGTGTTTACTATACGTAAGGTTTTCTTTTCTTTTCTTTTTTTTAAATTTTTATGAATGTTAGATGTTTGTGTGTTTTGTGTATATTAGAGTTAAGGATTTAAGTGTTGAAGCGGAAAATTGTTTTGATAGTATAAAAAAGTGATATTGAGTAGTTTTGTTAGAAGATGCAATGAAGTGAGAAAAGATATAATAAATATTGAAGAAGTTTAAAGGAAATGATTAGGTATGTGAAAAAATAAAATGTCAAGTATAAAATAACATTACAGTTGCTTATATTTTGGCTTAGCTGATACTCACTGTCATTCAAAAGTAAGGCAACACGTAAAAAATAAAATCTTTTTAAAAACATAGTTTTTCAACCATAAAAAAAAAATTGTAGGACACGTTTGGTTTACTTTTTGTTAGAAAGATTTATGTATACCGATTTTTTTTTTTTGTTGTAGGATGTAGTACGAGCAATTGAGTTGAAACTTTAGTTTTTGCTATATACAGTGGCAAGCGAGAAAAAGTTTTGAGTGCTCTGTAGAGGTGTGTGTAAAACTCAATTTTATTTATCTTTTTTTTTTTATTTATTGTAATATGATGAAATTAAGCGGATTTGTTTATTAGTTTTATGTAATTGGTATAATTGGGTCCTTTTTATTATACAATATATTTATTTTTAATGTCAGAAAATCAAGATTCTCTCCACGACTTTAATTTCAAATAATAGTTACTCATTTAGCTTCCAGTCATCTTAATCTATACGTAAAATTTTTATTTTCCCCGTTTTTTCACTCTAAAAGTAAATTTCTATTTCTGCAAAAAAAAAAAAAATCGTTACACCAGGCTCAGTGAAATCGATCAAAATAAAATTCTATAATACACTTGAGCCATCTGGTGCTCGTTCAAAACAGAGTTAGCCTTTTTTTTCCCATATCGAGTTAGCACGCGTAAAAAGGATGATGCTATCCCCTGGATTTTTTTTTTTTATTCTCACTCGACACTTCTCTCACTATCAACCAAAATAAGTGCATTTCGTAACAATAGAATATTCCATTTAATCAATTTGAAAAAAATCAAAAAAATTACGAGCAAAAAAAGAAGTAAAATATAATTTAAAAATCATTTATTAACATATATCTTTGAGCTTAAGGTAAGCTCACCCTTATCTAAAATTTCGTTTGATACTACACATACATAAATGTATAACACACACACGTATGAGAACATACACATACATAGGGTGTAGCAGTAAGAGCGAACAGTAGGGTTAGAGGCAATTAAAAAGATGAAAAGGGAAGGAGCTTGCAAGTATACGAGGAAAAGGGAAATAATTGTACATGGTGACCTGCAGGGCCACTTACACACATATGTACATATATGTATATATGTGGTCCGAAGCCCTGGCAAATGTAATTCGCTCTCGAGAATATGTGGATCAAAAGGCTGGAGGAAGCAGCACATATAGCTCTCTTACATATATACATATATATGACTCAGGTATATGTAACTATCACCGTTAGCTAAAGGTCTTGGTGAGAATAGAGGATACCTATAGTGGTAAGGGAGAAGTAAAGGGAGGACAAAAGCCAGTAGGGTTTAGGGAGATGTGTGTGTGTGTGTGTGTGTGTGTGTGTGTGTGTGTGTGTGTGTGTGTACGTGTTGAAGAATGTATATGTGTATACCAAAAGGAGGAAATGAATGTGGGTATATGTTTACGTGGAAGATTTCTTGGTTTTATCTGCTCTGCTATATGTATGTATGTGGGGGTGGACCTGAGACATATATTTTATTCTTGTGATCTTTCATGACTATATTGCATGAATGTTCATGTATTTTAGGTGTAATTTTTATTATTTTTTATAAGTTTGATTCAAGGGGGTAATGAATGAATAATTGTGCTATTATTAAAAGGATTCGAATAAATTTTATATTGATGAATAAAAAAATTTATAATTAGGTTGAATTATTTTTAAAATTTGATTTAATTAATTAAATTAAATTTTTTTTTAATTTTGTTATAAATTAGTCTGATAATACATGAATTATTTATAAAATTTTCCTGCTACTGAGAAATATATTTTTTTTTATATCTTTTAAAATTTAATTAAAAAAACTTATAAGATGAATTAACATGGTATTTTTAAAATGAACTCAGGAAATAATTTATTTAAGTAAAACCAATCGCAAACGAACGTAGAATTAAGGTTACCATTACAATATTTAAAAAAACTAAAAATAAAAATTTAAAAAAAAGTATCGTAAAAAAGGTACCTAACGACAATACTAAAAATAATTATTGACCAAAAAGTTAAAATTGTTCTTCGGTTGTTAAGCTCTCACGGGATAAATACATCTCTACAAGAGTTGCTGCTACTGCTGCTCTTCCGATACGATAATAAATTAATGCAGCCTTCTATTTCAGCCAGAGATGCATTAAAGTTTGGGAGAGGAGGAGGTAAAGAGAAGATAGAAAGGGTGTATAGGGTTGGAGCTACCTATATATCGATTTTGTGGTTAGCTTGTAAGATGGAAATGTTTAAAATTAAGCTTTATATATAAAATCAATCTAGTTATAATCGATAATTGAGTTAATTATGCATATTAACTTGAAACAAAATTTTTTTAAATATTTATATATTAATAAACTTTATTACAACTTTCAAAGTACTATTATAAGTATTTCCTAAAAAATCGTCTTTTAAAAAGTCAAATAAAGAAAAGCTCTCCTGCAGTAGGTCGTATTAAAAAACTAAATCAAAGAAAAATCAAACTTTTTCGTAAAGAGCCATAGCCGTCTGTTCTTTATTAACAAAAAAAAAAGAGTAAGAAAAAAAGAAAAAGGGAAATAAGAACCAAAGTGCATAATAACTTTTCAAGCGTTCACTTCTTACTCGTAAAATAATTAATAAAGAGTAAAAACTTTTCGTAGTCAGCAGAGAATTTCTGCGAACCAGTGGTAGACCAAGAACTTAAAAAAAAAAAGGTATAAAATACCATGCAAATTCTTAAAATATTTCTGCATTCAAGAGAGAGAGAATTTCAGAGTGTTACCCTTACTTTGCATCGATTGATTGTAGTACTCTAGTATGTATATATAAAATCGATCGATTTTGTAAGAGTGTATGTATATTCGCATTCCCTAGTGTGATTAAAAGAAACGAACGATCCGAAACAAGAAATGTGTGTTTCTTATATTGGCTCCCTCTTTTTTTTTTTATACCTTTTGTACCTATATTTGGTATGCGACATTTGCATATACAGCTTGTTGTTCTTGTTATTTCCCGTGACTCTTTGTTCTAGTTTTCAAACTTTATTGGAAAATACGTTCGAGACTGGATGAGAGATAGTGTTTAACTTAATTTGACTTTTATCGCTTTTCTATATACATTTGCTATTCTCTACGAATTTCTTGAAATATTTTTTTTTTTTTTAAAGATTAAATTGATTGATAAATTGTTTAGTTGTAAAATTTATTATTTTTTAAATTAAATATATATTGATATTAAAAGCTATTGTAAAATTTATTGAGTCCAATTTTATGTTATTAAGTTTCAACTAAAGAAAATTAGTGAGAATAAGGAAATGACAATTTTGACATAATTATTTCAAAATTAAATTTAGCTTTAGATGAATAATAAAATGAGAAATGCATTTTGATATTATATTAAATTATTTTTTAATATCATTATGAAAATTGACATTCGTCACAAGAAATAATTCAAGATTTTATCTAAATTATTTCAAGTTAATCAAGTTTAAAAAAAAAAATCAAGTCTAAGAGAGTATAGAAAAGTAATTACAATTGTAATTGACAGAAGCTTAAAACGTACGCTACATTCATGTCCTAATTAAATCTTTGCTACCTGCATATCCAATTCCACCTTTAAATATAAATATAATAATGAAAATGAACTTATCCATAGTAGAAATATCTTCGATAATTATGTAACACCTACCTTAAATCTCAACTCATATAAAAAAAAAGTACTTTTAAGCTGGAAGTCAAAGTTCATCAAGTACATTAACTTCAATCATTAAAAAATATTACCCTTGTTTCAATCTACTTTAAAATAAAAAAAAAGGGAAGAATATCCGTGAATATCCAGTCATACTTTTCCAATACTATATCCAAGTAGCCAAGAGCTTCATTAAAAATGCAAATTATTCTCATTACACACTTCATAAGTCAATGAGCATATGACATGAAAAAGAGAGAGAAAGAAGAGCGTCTCATTCTTTTAACATAAAACTTTTATCTTTCGATCTTAACATTATGCAAGTCGCTATAAATTATATTTTCTGTCTCCTCCTATATATATAAGAACCATCTTTTCCTTCTCATCTACTCTAAAAAGAGAAAAAAAAAGAAGCTCACTCTTTTCCAGTATAATTACAGAAATTTAACGCGCAAAAGAACGATAAGAAGGTCTCCTCTACTCTACTCTACTCGACCATCTTTTCCATCCGTTCTACTTCTTTATCCCCTTTTTTTAGCTCTACTTTTTTTTCTTTTTTACTTTTTTTTCTACTCGCTTAATTTCTCTCACGCCTTTGCAATTGCGTTCGTGACTGTGTGCTACGCATTAACGAAAGAGTTACTTTATTTTCTTGTAAGATAAATGCAGTAGTGTAGTGTGTCAGCGAATTTAGCGATATCTATTGATTTTGAAAGATATAATTGATTGAAATTTTTTTAATTGATATATTTTTTTTATGAGTCTTAATTATTTTATGAGATAAGGAAAAAACTATTTTTCTTACTTTATTCTTTTCTTATTTATCTAGTAAAAGAAGCTTTGAGTAGCTTAGATGACAAAGTACTGGTTTCGGAATTCACAAGTCGTGGGTTCGATTCCGAATTCGTCATTTCTGAGTTGCTGCTCGAACTTTAGTCGAAATACATTTAATAGTGTCAAAAAGGCTTTATTAATCAAATTTAATTAACCCAAATCATTTATGAAAGCGGTTGATATTTTTAAAATTTCAATTTTTATTTTTTTTATCGCAATTTTTTATAATTACAAAAATACAAAATATACATGCATACAAATATATATAAAAATAAAAATTATCAAAAAATTTTACACAACACTTCTTTAGTCTTCATACCATGTAATTCAAAAAGTATAAAAATCATGCATTCAAATATCGCAGACAGAATCGTCATCATCATCATCATCATCGTTAGTCCACTCAACCTTAATTTTTCTACAACACCACTCCTCTACAAGTATATACACAAACCACAAAAAGCATTTTACATAAAGTGCAAAAGAAAAAGGAAAAAAAAGAGAGAATATGATGAACAGACATGCATAGATATCAAAGTAAAGTTGAATCTCAGTTACTTCTCTCTTTCTCTTTCTCAGTACAGACAATTGCAAATACAAAAATCCCAAGTCTTTCTATATACCAGTAGCTTTCATTTCTCTCTTTACAATATAATACCTATGTATACCTATATATCTGGACCACGTATTCCAAGCGCATGCAATTTTGTCAAAGAGTAGAAAGACACGACCAAGTTCCTTTCTACATACACATACAGATACACAGACTATACCAAAAGCTCAAAGAAAACCTCAAAGATAATGGAAGCGCGATATACGAAAAGCTCTATAGTACCTATATAGAGATGCATAGTAGTCACTCCGTGTTAGCTTTGCTTGCTTGCTATAGCAAAGAGCTATTAGTCGTCCAGGTATAGTCGTGTATATAGTATAAAGCTCAAACCGGAACGCGTTGATAATTTTCGAGCGTCGTAATCAAAAGCTCTTTACAGTAGACTATGTAGATATACGTATTGTCCAGTATATAATACATAAACTTCTCTTTTTGCAAAGAGACAAATATGTAGAACATTTTATGTGTGTAAGTAAAATAGAAGATAGAGAGAAAGGAAATGGAGTGGTATGTATGTATGTATGTATGTACGCGTGTGATGGACACTTCTGGTGATTGCTAAAGTAATTTCTCTTGAGCTGAGAAGCTTATATATGTATGTATATAGTTGGGAATATATAAAGCTCTCTTTCTGAGAGTATATCTAACACTACTAAGAGAAAAAGAGTGGATGAGAGAAGGAGAAAGATTGTAATTACGCGTAATTAAATGATTGAGTTACGAAAGCTCTTGAGAGAGAGAGAGAGAGAGAGAGAGAGAGAGAGAGAGAGAGAGAGAGAGAGAGAGAGTAGTAACTTCTTTCTATCAGTTATTTTTTTTTTTACTTTTTTTCTAGTTTCTTATCCAAGTGCTAAAAGTGTATAGCTTTTCTATATAAAAGAGAAAGAGAGTGGAACCTTAGTAAGCGTTGGATTTTCATTTAGGTCTTGTAAAAGGGTAAACTTTAAGAGCGATGGGGGTATACTTTATTCTATCTTGCAATTTCAAAGTGTATATTGAGAGAAAAAGAGAGAGAGAGAGAGAGTGTGTATAAATTTAGTAGCGTGTCGAAGTCGATACTTGCAGATCAATCGCAAATCTATCTTTCTCTTTCTCTCTTTCTGTTTTAATACGGTTTCATTGGGTACAGTCTTTTAGTAATTAGAGAAGCAGAAAAGCTGTTAAAACGTTATTCGTTTCGGATTTCAATAGCGGAAGTTTTGCTGTTGAGGATGGTTAGAATAAAAGAGGAGAAAGAGAGAGAAATGGAAAGAATATTTGTATGTGTGTATATTTGTTTGATGGGTGAATTTCATTTTGACTGAGAGAGAAAGCGTTCTTTGATATAATTGCGTGAAATTTTTTGCGCGAGGAAAGTTGAGCTTTTGAGGATATACATTGATATGATACTCCTGTGATTGCGTATGTGAATGGAATGAAAAATTTTTACTTTTTGATGATGATATTACTATGAGGTATGAGAGAGTATGATTTTTTTTTGTCTTTTAGTGCCGCAGGATGGGAATGTCGTTTTTTTGGTGCTGAGAGAATTTAACTCTTTTGTTTGATAACTTTAATTGATGACTGTATGTGTGTGACGAGTGGCTCAGCTTGGAGAACAAGGCCAAACTTTACTGTGTACATATACTCGAATGAATGAATTGTCTTTTTGACTTTGACTATTAGAGAGACCATGAGATTTTTTTTTGAGAATTAACAGTTAATTTTTCATAGGTTTACTCTTTTTTTTTTTTTTTTGGAGAGTTGTTGGATTTGTTTTTTATGAGAATGGAATTTTTAAATTTTGAGTTGGGTTAAATTGGGTTGGGAAGGAATTAATTTTTTTCTGGGAATGTTTTAAATGAGCCCGATTGACGTTTATTAGTAGATAACATTTTATTTTAATTTTTGTTGTTAGGTTTATTGATTGAGAGTTATTTTTTTAATTTAGTTACATTTAAATGCATGATTGATTTTAAAAAGATCTTTACTAAAGATTCTTTGAATATTTTTTATTAACTTTGGGTATTACACATTTTTAATATTTATGTATAATAAAATTTTTATTTAAATAATTAATAATATGTAAAAGCTTTATTACAGAGCTTTTTAACGATTTTTTTTCATATATTACTTTTCATACTTTCAAAAATCAAATAAATTTAAAATGAAAAATAAAAAATTATTTTATACATATGAAATTTGATATCACTGACACAGAATGAATATGATATTCATTTTTCCGATTCCATTTGGAAATACTGGTCGTAATGCTCTTAAATTTTATTTTATTTTTTTAAAAAAAATATATAACTTGAATAAATATCTTTTACTTTCAATGCAAGTAACAAAATCCTCAAAAAAATCTTTTTTGGTTCATATTTCCGATCATATTTTCTTTAAAAAAAAAAAAACTATAATAATTATACATCAAATTTAAATTTATTTTTTAATAAAATACAAATAAATTTATAATTAATTAAATAAAAATCATTCAATAATGTTTTTTTAAAGTTGGTAACTCTCTTTATTTAAACTGTTCTGTTGAGAGCCAGAAAAAGACAGAAGAAGAGAAACTCGAAAAGGGAAATAAAGAGAGAAGGAGAATGGTTTGAATGAGATAAAGAGAAAAGTGAGAGAGAGAAAGAGACAGTGAGAGAAAGAAAAAAACAGCCGGTGCGATGAAACGACTTAGCACCCTCAAACGGCATGAACGGCCGACACTATGGGGTTCTTTCCAACCGTTGCGATTCAAGTGGCCTTGAAAACCCCATGTGGCAACCATATTTCACTTCTCGAAAACTCTCTTCTATATATCCACGAGTCTTGAGACTCTTCTCGCCAAACACACTTCAATTTTTTTTTCTTTTTTTCTTTTTTTTTTTCTTTCTACGCCAGTAGCGTACTTACGATATATTTTTTTTTTTCATCTTTAAAATTGCTTTAAAGCATTAATTGTTTAATTGTTTTTGAAAAATTTTTTTGTTTTAATTAATTAATTAATTAATAATGTTTGCTTTTTATTTAAAATTTTGATATATGGAGAATTTAAAATGAATTATTATTATTTAAGGGTTGTACATTATGGTAATTAAAAAATATTAATAACAATATTAAATTAATTAAAATTAATTAATAAACCCTTACAATTCAGTATTTTACGATAATAAAAATTTTAATATATTAAAATATTTAAAAGACATAAATAATAAATTAAAAGAAATATTTGAACATTCAAGTAATAAAAACGAAATGGAAATAAGGTCTCGCTCAATAAATTTAAGATTAAAAGTCCAAGGCAATAGCAGACTGTCCTATTCATTTCTTCTTTTTTTTCTTTTTTTTTTTCGAATAGTACGGCACTGATGTGTTTCACGAGCGATGGCACAAAGTTAGTCTTTATGAAAGCTTCTTCTCCCTCAGTCTTTCAACTCCTCTAGTGCCAAGCGGACCAAGAAAAAAGGGGGCTGCTGCTATACTGCTGCTGCTGTTCGGTCCAATACAAAGTGACCGAATAGCATTGAGACGTCGTTTTACTACGTAGTTTCGTTCGGTATTATATATATTCACATTATTCATTTTTTTAAATTCTTTTTTAAATTGAGAAAAATTTAATACTGTGATCACATTTTTTTTGTAACTGTAAAATAGTATAGATTTTATTAATTTATATCAAAAACAAAGCAATTTTTCAATAATAGTTTTACGTTCAATAATTTACTCGATCCTCAAAATAAAATTTAATAATCAATCTTCAAAAAAATCTAACATTATTATTAACAATCTCTTCCACAGATTCCAAAAAGAACAAACAATAACAACAACAGCAAAAATGTTACTTCCACTATCACTAAGCTGTCTACTACAGCTCATTTTTGCCAACCCCACATTATCAACAACTGAATCACCACCACCAAACATCGACGAACCAAGTCTATGTCCATGTACAGGAAACTCGACCCTTTCCTTGGCATCAACCACACCAACACATGCAGCTAATCCTTTGATCCATGGCATGACTTGCGTGTGTCACGCTGGTCCAGATCACGGAGCTAAAGTAGCTAGGGATGATTATCGTTACAGTCCAGGTATTGGTGCGCATAAATTGCATACACGCGCTGCTAGTTGGAATGAAGCGCGTAAAATGTGTAATGAGGAAGGTGGACATTTGGCTATTGTTAATTCATTGACTGAGGCTCATGTGAGTAAACAATTTTTAATTTTTTTTTTTTTGTGATTTATTAATTTAGATGATTGAGTGTGGGATTTTTTGTTTTGACATAATTTTTGTTTTTGTTTGTTTGATTGATTTAGTTGAATATTACAAAAAAATAGTATGATTAATTTATTATTTCACCAAATATACACATCTAATCTATGTATAATTCATATCCGTACAGGTAATGATGGACATATTCGCAAAAGCAGGACCAGTAAAAGGTGCTTCTTACGTTGATCTTGCCTACGTAGGAATTCACGATCTTTACAAGGAAAACGATTGGGTTACCATACTTGGAGAATCTCTTTTCAAGACTGGATACACTTTATGGTCGGACAAGTGGGGTGGACAACCGGACAATGGTGGTGGTAATCAAAATTGTGGTGGTTTTCTTAAGGAAGGTGGACTTGATGATGTTAATTGCGATGTGCCATTTGCTTTCTTTTGTGAGATACCTATGACTTATGTTGTTCACTAATGTGTTTTATGTGATATAGTATTTTGATATGATTTCGTATTTTGTACTTTTTATTTTTTGGGTATTTTTTTATATGAAAGTTTAATTTTAATGGACTTTTTAATTTTTTGTATGATTAATGTAATTAAAAATATTAAATACAGTATGAGATTTAAGATTAAAATTAGAAGGTTTTTTTTATGTGCTATGTAATGTGTGACGCTGTACTGAATAAATATTTTTTAATAAAATAGACTATGATTATTTTTTATAATTTCTTTGAAAAAATTTTGTAATAAAAATAAATAAAAATATTTTTAATTTGTATTTAGTTGAAAATATATGTCTAAATTTAATTATCTTATCAATAATATTAAGTTTACATAATAACGATCAATTAGAAATGACAAATGCTTATAATATAATAAGGTTATCAAAGTCACGCCAAACATAATCAATAATACATATTAAATTAGCTTAAAATAACATTTTATCCTCAGTCATTATTTGAGTTTAACGCAACGAGCACTTATTTCTTATATTTATAATTTTTCTTGATCACACCAACATTAGCGAGAAAAAACTATTAGCTACTATCAATTATTATTTCTGAAAACTAGTATAAGTTAAGATTTACGCGTAATTAATTTTAAAATATAACTATTTTTCCCACGATAAATCAGATACGATTAATCTCAAGTAGTATCCAAGTCAGCATCATGTACGTTGACAACAAGGTAGTGTTTGTTTTAATTCTTAGAAATTTAGAAGATATTATGACGTTCTGATATACATATTAAAATCTGTTAATTATTAAATTTGTCTTCGAGAGAGATAAAATCACTAATATATTTTATATAAACTATAAAAAAAAATGTTTTTATTGGTTGAAATGATTAAATTTTTTATTTTCTCTAAGTGATTGATCTTAAATTTTTGATGCGGAACAAAATTTCTATTGTCAATAATAAATATCTAATTAAAAAAAAAAAGATCAGTTACTCGGGATTTTTCAATATTATTAAAAACATATGCATTTGTATAACTATATATACAAACACTTGACTTTCCTCTTCGCGTGCGATTATATCGCGATGAGGTGGGAGAAAAATATTTCTCTAAGTATATATAAATGAAAAGAGCGAATACACATCCTTCGATTCATCCGAGCGTGGATATATAAAGTCTGGAGAGGAAACCGGTAATTCAAGGTTGGTATTATAGTAATTCCGATGTGCGTTTAGTCTTTAACCTATCGAGTTCCATATCGGTTGTGTTTTGCCGAGAGTATCTTCTTCGCTGTATTCGGATGTAAAGATGTACATGTAGTTCTATTGTTCAGAATATAATCAAGATTGATATTTTTTTTCTGGAATAAGTATTAACATATTAATTTACATTTAATTTAATTATTGAATGAGATCACAAGATAATAAGTGGAGAATGATTTATTGATATAGAATGTTATTAGTAAAAACTTAATTTTATGTAGTAGATTATTAAAAAAAAATTTTTAAAATGTAATAGTATTTTTTTTTATATCGAATAATAAGCTTATTTCTTATTGGTAAATTCATTCGCGTAACTTAAAAAATAATCCCATTTTATTTCACATCTATTCGATAAATCTATTATTGTTTCAAACCAAATAAAAATTAAATTTTACTAGATTCTTTCCAAATCTTTTAATCCGCTCTACTGGTAACATCATCAATACTGTACTTTAAATAAATCGCAAGTATAAACGTTTTTATCTTAAGCTGTCCATTAACGCACAACGTAAAAAAAACAGATTTTCTACTCCATCAACCTTTTCAATATAACAACATCAACAACAACAACAATAAAAAGTGTAAGTAGATAAATACAAATCCTGCAGACGAAACCAAAAATAAAAAAAAATATGAATAAATAGATCCTTTATTTTAATAAAATAATCAATCACACAATAAAATTATTATTCTTTCATTACAGCCTCTAAAAAAAAAAACACATTCCCAGAATCAGAAAATTATCACGGAAAATGCAAACAAGTCATCTCGTCACATTAATTATCTTCTTTCTCAGCTACAAAAACATAAATCTTGTAGTCTGCGCCTTAGACGATCCAGTAAGCATATCACTATGTGCCAATGATCATAACGTGAGACTACAGGTAAGAGCAAACGGTACTGATTGCAACTGCAAACCGGATACTTATCTCCAAAATATCCGCGATGACTACAATTTTGCTTCGGAACTTGGAGCAGCGTATAAGCTACATACCGAAGGGAAAACGTGGAATGAAGCGCGTAAGGTGTGCAATCAGGAAGAAGGACATCTCGTAATAATTAATAGTCAGGCTGAAGAGATGGTAAGATATTGAGATTTATTTTTTTTTTTTATAATTTTATAGTGATTTAATTTTTTTATGTTTATTTCATTGTAGCTACTTGTAGAAATGATGAAAGATATGGGTAGAGCAATTCAAGGTGCTCAAAATCGTGAAGAGGCATTTATTGGTATACATGATCTTTTTAATGAAGGAGAATGGGTCACTGTGTTTGGAGAGTCAATTTATACTGCTGGTTATTCAAATTGGTCAAGTACTTATTGGGGTGGACAACCTGATAATTATCAAGGGAATCAAAATTGTGGAGCGCTTATTAATATCGGTGGAATGGATGATGTCTATTGTCATGCTAAATTTGCTTTTATTTGTGAAATGTCGATAGGTTGTGGAAAATCGTGATGCCTACTGTTTTTTTTAATAAAGTGTAATATATTTTTTTGGTCTCTGAAGAGTGACAAGTTTAATTTAATAATGCGATTATGTATGTTGGGTATGAAATTGGATGATGTTAATAAATTCATTAAATTGTACATTGCTTTTAGCCGATCTTATTCAAATATTATTTGTGATAATTAAATGTGATGTACCTGTCAAAAACATTTGCCACGTATTTTTTGATCATATGTGGAGTAAAGTGTTTATTGACGCTGTTTGTTATTTTTTTTTATTTATTTTTACAAATTGAATTTACCAATAAGTTATATAATCAAAATTTTTATTAAATGTATGTTTAAAATTTTACTTGATTGAAATACTATTGTATGTTTATAACTCATAGTTTATTATCAATAAATTGATTATAAATAACAAGAAAATATCAATTTCAATTACAGATTTAATAAACATCAGCAAACTAAAATGCATCAACGAAAATATATAATAGCTTCACTTATGCTATTACTAAATGGTCATCTAGTAGTTATTGCTCATCAAATGAACCTAAACGTGTGCACAAAAAACGAAACAGTCGCTCTTACGATAAAAATTAACGAAGTAAGTGGCGAAACAAAATATCAATGTCAAGTTAGTCCGAGTCAAGAACCAACTCTCAAGACTGGCTATGTGCATACACCTGGTGTAGGTTCACATAAACTGTATACTGAGGCAAAATCATGGAATGATGCTAGGAAAATTTGTCAGGAAGAAGGTGCCTATCTTGCGATTATTAATTCGAAAGCTGAAGAAGCAGTAAGTTTGTAAATTAATAATTTTTGTAATATCTTTTAATAAGCACCTTTTTCATAAAAATTTGATTTTAGATTTTGGTAGATAGATTGAAAAATGCAGAGAGTATGATCAGAGGTGGTTCGAACACTGAAGTAGCACTACTTGGTATTCACGATCTTTATCAGGAAGGCGAATGGGTAACGATTTTCGGCGAGTCTATATACGACTTGGGTTATTATCACTGGTCATCAACTTACTGGAATGGACAACCTGATAATGGTGGTGGTAATCAAAATTGTGGTTCTATTCTTAATCAAGGTGGAATGGACGATGTCAATTGCAGTAATAAATTTGCTTTCTTTTGTGAATTGCCGATCGCCTGTACTCGATCGTGATTTATTTATTATTGAGATATTAATTTTTTTTTTGAGATTGACGATTTTTATGTAAGACTTATTAGATAAATTAATGTAATGACTGATAATACTCTGTAAGTGTAGTGATTTACATAAATAAATAAAAATATTTGCATTTATAGACTTGTACGAAAAGTGTATATTGATTTTTTATTGTTTTCCTTGATTTTTTAATAGACGGTTTTTAATTATGGTGTTTGTTAATAGTATTTTTCGACACGTGTGGGTAAGTCAGTTTTTTTAGCGTTGAGGAGATTTTTTTCCCGAGCGAAGCGAGTCTTTCTATTCCAACATATTTTTTATAAATTATGAAGAAAATTTTTTTATTAGTTGAACAAATGATTAATTTAAATTTAAAATTTCTAAATAATTTGCAATATTATCTAAATTTATAACAAGAAAAAAAACATCAATCACGTGGGATTTTTCAATATTATTAAAAACATATGCATTTGTATAACTGTATATATACAAACACTTGACTTTCCTCTTCGCGAGCGATTATATCGCGATGAGGTGGGAGAAAAAGAACATCACTATATATAAATGAAAAGAGCGAATACACATCCTTCGATTCATCCGAGCGTGGATATATAGAGTCTGGAGAGGAAACCGGTAATTCAAGGTTGGTATTATAGTGATTCTGATGTGCGTTTAGTCTTTAACCTTTCGAGTTCGATATCGGTTGTATTTTGTTGATATTGTTTAAAATATAGTGTTTTTTTTATGGAATAAGTATTAACATATTTATTAACATCTGATTTAATTGTTGAACGAGATTACGTGATATAAGTGGAAAATAATTGATATAGAATGTTATTAGTATAGCCGTAATTTTATGTAGTAGAGATTATTGTAAAAATTTTTTTAAATACTGTAATGTTTCTTTGATCTCTGAAGAGTAACAAGTTTAATTTAATAACGAGATTATGTATGTTGGGTATGAAATTGGATGATGTTAATAAATTTATTAAATTGTACATTGCTTTCAGTCGGTCTTGTTCGAATATTATTTGTGATAATTAAATGTGATGTACCTGTCAAAAACATTTGCCACGTTTTTTTTTGATCATATGTGGAATAAAGTGTTTATTGACGCTGCTTCTTATTTTTTTTTTATTATTCATTTATTTTTATAAATTAAATTCACCAATAAGTTTTATAAACACAATTTTTATAAAATGTATGTTTGAAATACTTGATTAAAATACTATAATTATAACTCATAGTTTATCATCAATAAATTGATTACAAATAACTTTCTAATCAATTAAAATATATCCACTTTGCTAAATCATATTTATATGCCTAAAATAACAAGAAAATATCAATTTCAATTACAGAATCCATAAACAACAACAAACTAAAATGCATCGACGAAATTATATCATAACTTCATTAATGATATTACTAAATGGTCATCTGGCAGTTATTGCTCACCAAATGAACCTAAACATGTGTACAAAAAATGAAACGGTCACTCTTACCATTAAGACAAACGAAGCAAGTGGTGAATCAAAATGTCAATGTCAAGTTAATCCAAGTCAAGAACCAACTTTCAAGGTAGGCTATGTGCATACACCTGGTGTTGGTTCACATAAACTGTATACTGAGGCAAAATCATGGAATGATGCTAGAAAAATTTGTCAGGAAGAAGGTGCCTATCTTGCGATTATTAATTCAAAAGCTGAAGAATCAGTAAGTTTATAAAAATTTCTTTTATAATTTTTTTTTTTTTTTTTATGATAAGAACCTTCTTTTTAAAATAATAATTTAATTTTAGGTGTTGGTAAATTTACTAAAAAATTCAGAGAGTATAATCAAAGGTGGTTTGAATAGCGAAGAAGCTCTACTTGGAATTCATGATCTTTATCAGGAAGGCGAATGGGTAACGATTTTTGGCGAGTCCATATACAATATGGGATATTATCACTGGTCTCCAACTTATTGGGGTGGACAGCCAGATAATTATAATAACAATCAGAATTGTGGTGCTGTTATTAATCAAGGTGGGATGGACGATGTTACATGTACTGATAAATTTGCTTTCTTTTGTGAATTGCCGATCCCCTGTACTCGATCGTAATTAATTATTGAGATCTAAATTTTTTTTTGAGATTGACGATTTTTATGTAAGACTTATTAGATAAATTTATGTAATGACTGATGATACGCTGTATGTGTAGCGATTTTGTGAATAAATAAAAATATTTGCATTTATAAACTTGTACGAAAAGTGTGTATTAAAAATTTGTTTTATTTTTCTTGATGTATTTATACACGATTTAATAATTATGTAGTCTATTTAAAATTATATTTAAATTTTTCAAGAATATGAAAGTTTAAATGAGATCTCAAAACTGTGTCATAATTTAAAAAAATATTAATTTCGAATAAAAAAATTTTTTTACTTTAATTCTTATTTTAATTTGAAGTTTTTTTATTTTGATATCAATTTTTTTTTTTTTTTTTGGCTTAATTATATAAAATAACATTATTTAAAGTCACAGGGATACAGCCAGGTATCTGAAAAATCCAAAATGACATGGGACCACTTTATAAACATTGCTTTTTTAATAAAGTCTATTTGACACTTAAATAAGTGTATTAGGCATGTGAGAGCTCAAGCGACTTCATAGTTTATGGACGTCGAGAATCGAACCCACTGCTTGAGTGATTCTGAAACCAGTACCTTCACGACTAAGTCATCTCAAGCTTCAAATATATTCAAGTATTTTTAGTTACTATAGTTATTAAAAAAATTTTATATAATTTTTGTTTTTTAAATAATTATAAATTTTTTTTTGTCATTTCAATCTCACAAAATTAAAAAAAAATTAACTTTAAAAACTGCATTCAATTTTTATTCTAATGTTTAATTTAAAATATCATATCAAAAAGAGTCATTCATGTTATCTAAAACTGGGAAATCCCTGCTCACTATTTATGTGTACAAAAAATCAGTTTTCCTCGATCACTCATGCAGTATATAATAACAATTTCAACGTCAAAAGTTATAACATCGAATTCTCAGTTGTAAAGAACCATGAAATCATTTGCATGTATCGTTATTACTATCGCGTATCTTATATCAGAAATTCGATCAGTTTCAGTAACAAACAATTTAAATTTTCGTGTCTGTACAAACAATGACACTATGCAGTTGAAAGTCAAGGCTAATCAAAGCGAGAATAGCGTGACTTGTCAATGTCAGGTTAGTCAATTGGAAGCTAGACGGATCAGAGATGATTATGTCTACACACCCGATATTGGCCTACACAAATTGCATATTCAGGCGAATACGTGGAACGAGGCGCGTAAAATCTGTAATGAAGAAGATGCTTATCTGGCGATTATCAATTCTAAGGCTGAAGAAGCTGTGAGTATAGTGAAATAATATAGGTTTTTAAATGTCAGACTTTTTTTTTTACTTATTTATTATTTTTAATTTTGATAAGAGAAAAAAATATTTTTAACTTATTAATATTTTCTTTTAGGTTCTTGTAGCAATGCTTAAAGATGCCAGTGGTAGGATAAGAGGTGCTTTAAACAATGAAGAAGCTTATCTTGGTATTCACGATATGTTTAACGAAGGCGAGTGGATTACGGTTTTTGGAGAATCTATTTATACCACGGGTTATTCAAATTGGTCGTCAAATTATTTTGGAGGTCAACCTGATAATTATAAGGGTCAGAATTGTGGTGCTTTAATTAATATTGGTGGTATGGATGATGTTTCATGTCGTGATAAATTTGCTTTCTTTTGTGAAATGCCAGTTACTTGTTAAGTCTATACATGCGCTCATTGAGGATATATTATTATGTGTAATACATTTAAAAAAACTATTGTGCTGAAAACTGTTTGATTTATAAATCATAATATTTTTTTATATTTTATTCAAATAATATTGTGAGTGGGCATAATTTTATAGTTTTTTTTTATTTTTTTCAAATTTCGATAAAAATAAAATAAATAATTTTTAGTCATGCATTTTATATTTAGCAACTTGATAATCGAATACGAATGCTTTCATTTGTTCTTAAACATCAAGTACATAAATTCATCTCCCGTCATCTTATTTCAAATCGCTTACGATTCTCGTAATTAATTAAAAATATTATTTTAATAAGTAGTTTGTATCTTTATCTGTAGTTTGAGACTTCCAGTTAATTATCTGTTAGACGCAAAAGTTCAGTCTTATAAGCCAACTTTCTCTCTACGAATAGCTTATGTATTGTAAAGCAACGTTGTCAACATCAGAAGTAATACAATAATTATTTTCGCTAGAATTAAAAAGCCATGCAATCGTTTTCATTTGTTATTTTCACTATCATGTGCCTGATAGTAAAAATTCAGACGGACATAGTAACGAATAATTTTAATTTTCGCGTTTGTACGAATAATGAAACAAAGCAAATAAAAGTTTGGGAAAATCAAGATAAAAATAAATTAACTTGTCAATGTCAGGTTAATGAATGGGAATCGAAGAATATAAGAGACGATTATATTTATAAGCTCGAAATTGGCCAGTACAAATTACATGTACAACCAAAAACTTGGAATGAAGCGCGTCAAACATGCAATCATGAAGGTGCTCATCTGGCCATTATTAATTCTAAAGCTGAAGAAGATGTGAGTATAAAATCAAGTTAAATTAAAAAAAAAAATTTCGATTATTTTTTTCACTTTTTTTATATTTGTAACAGATCATCAATTATGGTTAAAATAATTATTATGATAAATAAATGAATATTCTTATACACTTTAGGTTCTCATGGAGATGCTTGTGGCTGCAATAGATAAAATAGAAGGAGCTGAGCGTAATTGGGAAGCTTTTCTTGGTGTTCATGACATGTTTAACGAGGGCGAGTGGCTAACGATTTTTGGAGAACCAATTAATGCTACGGATTATTTAAACTGGATGACTCATGGTAATCAGCCTGATAATAGAGGAGAGAAAGAAAATTGCGGAGCTCTAAATGCTAATGGTGGAATGAATGACGTATACTGTCTCCACAAGTTTGCATTCTTTTGTGAGATGCCAATTACTTGTTAAAGCTCTAAAGGCTCTATTTTTTTTTTTAATAAATATAATATTACTTATGGAAATAATAAATATTTTTTCTTTCTTGTTTTATCATACGATAATAGTGTCTTTATTTTTATAAATAATTAATTGTATAATTTTTTAAATAATTTTTAACATCTTGTAATAATGTAAAAAAAGGCAAATAAATAAACAAAATAAATTTTAATCTGTTGACGTAAAAGGTGGGATTTACTTTTTTTTATCCTTTATAAAGTATAAAGCGAAAGAAGCTGCACGGAAAATTAAATAATGTTTATAAAAAAATTAGTTATTTAGTATTTTTCTTGGTATGTAACTGAGCACAAAAGTGTTAAATAGGAAAAAAAAGATTAATGTTTTTGTGTATTTTACGATCTCATGGCAATTTACCTCAGAAAACTACATACCATCTCTTTTTTTAATCTTTATCTTTCATTCGAGACTACCAGTTAATAATCTGTATATAAAAAATTATTACGGTTAATACATTAATATTTTTATGTACTTTAGGTTCTATTAGCCATATTTAATGCTGCCAGAGATTGATTTTTATTTATTTGTCGTTATTTTATACCATGTATTGGATTTTACTTGAAGAAAAAAAAAAAAAAAAAAAGAGCGCGTATGTCTTGGTGTTCACGACTTATTTAACGAGGGCGAATGGCTCACGATTTTTGGAGAATCAATTTATGCTACGGGTTATTCTGAGTGGGCGTCATCTAATAGTATTGTACAGCCTGATAATGCCCGTGGTAATGAAAATTGTGGGGCTCTTAATATTATTGGTGGAATGAGTGACGTTTGCTGTAACATTAAGTATCCATTTTTTTGTGAAATGCCAGTTACTTGTAATTCTGCAAGTTTTGCAATTGACCAACGTCTGTTATGGAGACAATAATAATTATTTTTTCATTAATTTTGATGCGTAATGTAGGCACCATTAAAGTATTCATTTTTATAAATTAAAAATTGTACATTTTTTAAATAATTCTTAAGATCTTGCAATGATGTAAAAAATTTAAAAATAATAAAATAAATTTTAATCTAATTATGTAAAAGGTCAGATTTAAAAATAATTGATCTTTGAAAACTACATACGAATATTCATTTAGTATTGATAATATTATTTTAAAACGTAGTTCGTGTCTTTATCTTTAGTTTGGGATTCACAGCTAATTTTATCTGTACATAAAGAAGCTCAGTCTTGCAAGCAAGCTTTCTTCTATCGACTATATAGTTTAAAGCAACGTCGCCTACATCAAAAGTATCTGAATATATACATTATAACAGTCACTAAAATTGAAAAACCATGCCATCGTTTGTATTTATGATTTTAATTATCGCATTTCTGATAGTAAAAATTCAAACGGTTTCAGTGACGAATAATTTTAATTTTCGTGTGTGTACAAATAACGAAACTAAGCAGATAAAAGTTTGGGATAAGCAAACCGAAGATGGTACGACTAATTGTCAATGTCAGGTTAACGAATTTGAATCTAAACATGTAAGAGAAGATTATGTTTATGAACCAGAAATTGGCCTGTACAAGTTACATATACATGCTAAGACTTGGAACGAAGCGCGACAAATTTGTAATCATGAGGGTGCTCATTTAGCCATTATTAATTCTAAAGCAGAAGAAGCTGTAAGTAGAAAATCAATAAAAATACGAATATATATATATATATATATATATATATATATATATATATATATATATATATATATATAATTATA
>JAPYZE010000734.1:0-36285 GCA_030522805.1 Leptomastidea abnormis
CGATTAAAGCTTTTTTTGTCCGATATAAAAATATAAAGAAACAAAAAAGTTACAGGCAAAACAAAACCACTTTTCTCAAAATACCCCATCTTCCCCTATTTATTAATTCATTTATTTATTTTTTTTTTAGTTTAAACGTTCGAACGACTATCCTACTTCAAAAAAAGGGAACGATCTCGCGTTTGACTATCCTTTCTCTCTTCTTCTATACAAACAAAATTGAAGTGGCAATTTATATACGAAACAAACTGATATATTGCAATCGTGTATATACACATTACAGCTCAGCAGGTGTGCCCCACGCGTGGATTATATGGGAGCCTATATATAGCGATTTTCGTATGTATCACTAAACTTCGATGATGTATATACGTATATCGAGTCGATGCCCTCGTCTTTCTATGTAACCTTCTCTAAGCTTCTCTCGCTTTTTTTTTTTTGTTTGAATAATAATCGCTATTGCATACAGCTTCGTTCAGGCGAGACCTAGGCATTTTATTTTAATAGTCAAAAAAAGTAACTAAAAACAATTAATGTACACTTAAGTTCCATTCTCCCTTATACATGTCTGTTAAATTTAATTATTTAAAAAAAAAAAAAGAGACCTATTGATGAAGTATCTTGTATACGAAAAATTAATATCAATCGATATAAATTGAGAGTATAATAAATAAAACTTGATGTCATATTAGCTAAAATGAGTATAAGGAAAAAATATTAATATCATGATTTCCTCTTGACTTTCTTCGAATCACTAACAGATCTCTCTCTCTCTCTCTCTCTCTCTCTCTCTCTCTCTCTCTTTCGCGCGATATCAAAACGACAATGACAACGAACCACGCCTAGTTTAATGAACATCACATTATATATATGCAACCAATGACAGGTTATGAAATATTCTTTCTTTCTCACTCACTCTTGGTATATAAAATAAAAAAAGACACTCCTCTAGAGTACAGTCGTATAATACACATAGAATATGACGTATAGATCAAAACTATACATATACGAAAGAGAAAGAGAAAGAGAGAACACGTGCGAATGAAAGATTCAATTTAACGGAGAAGAGAAAATAAATGGAGCAAAGTTGTATATAAGAAATAAAGAAAGAGAGAAAAAATATTTTGCTTTTAAACTGTTTGCGTGTATATATAAGAAAGAGAGATCGATTGTCTCATTCAATCCTATACTCTTTGCTTTTCTTTCTGTCTTCTATTTATTTATTTATTTTTTTTTTTTTATTTTTCAATATACTACTGTACGTCAATGACGCGTGAATATTGAAATGACGCGCCTATATATATAAAGCGAGATGTCATAAGATGGCACGTGAATTCAGAGACAGACACTATATTATTATTATACTCTTTTCTTTTACTGCAGAATAGTTCAAGCAATTTTATATAGCAATACTTGTGGTTTGATAAGATATCGATTGGTTTTCTTTGTTGTTTATAAGAATCTCTTGTGGTTTGCTTTTAATTTGAGTTGGAATTAGTATTTTTGGAATTAAAATGTTAATTTGGATACAAGATGTTTTGAAGTAATCGATTTTAGATGCAATAAATATATATATACAAGGGAAAACTTGATTCGTATGTTGTAAGGTAATGAAGTTGAAGTCGATGCTTTTAATTACAATTGTAATTATGTTTTATCTGAAGTATTCTTGGTTCTAAGAATTTTTTAATTGCGTATTTATGGAGAGTGTATCTGTCAAGATATTAAAAATAAAATGATTTGATCATTTTTTTTAATCGTTAATTTAAATAAACAAACAATTTACAAAGCAAAGATTGTTTGTATTATAAATTATAAGTTTGTATATCAGCATAAAAAAAAAATATATAGTCTTAACAAATAAAAAAAAAAAAAAATAAAAAATGTTAAAATAAAGGAGTTTTTAAATTAGTTTCCGGCTGGAATCGCTAAGCATGCAAATGCGAGATAGATCATGCGTATAAGAGCACAAGCAGCAGCAGCGATTCGGAGCGGTGAAATTAAGCTCTGTAATTATAAATGAAAAAGAAAGAAAAAGAAAATGATTAAGGTTTTGAAAAAAAAAAAAAAGAATTGTGCGGTTTCCTATGCATGAGATCGTGATTGGTGAAGCCTTAAAATAAAACAAATAAAAAATTTGTAATGGAAATTGAAGCCTGCGGATCGTGGTAATAAAGTTTGGGAATTTCAAAGTGAAGGAGGAAAAATGTTGGAAATCGTAGAAAGAAAAAATTACTTATTATCTTATTGTTAATGTTATTCTAAACTATTTCTTTAATATCCTGTTTATATATTTATAAATAAATATATTTATTATTTATTGTTTGAGTTAAAATTTATTTTTATTCAATTTATCAAAAAATATTATAAAATCAATAATTCATAAATTATTAAACAACATAATCAAAACCTAAAAGTTTCATTTTAAAATTCATCAACACCCCAATAATATTAATAACATCTCATCCAATAACTTCCGCTTTTTAATTCATACCCTCCAAATACATCAACACTCAATACAGATAACAAAAAAATATATCAAACCAATAAATAACCCATAAACAAATATTAATCATCAACTAATTCATCAAATGCAATCCTTATCACAATAAAGCGTAAAAGAGTCATTGGCCCCAATTCTCCCTCATCGTATGTATCTCTGTATATATGTATATGTGTGTGTGTGGTAAATGCGATTTCCCGTAATTACCGTACTACCATGGCTATATAATCTTCATGTCTCTCCCTCCCTTTCTCTTGTATGCTCGCCACCTCGCGAGCGAAAGCGCGTTAATCAGTCGTGGCCAATACTGCGGCTTGTTTCCTTCCCTTCATCTATCTCTCTTATCCCACCCCCTCCCTGCCTTTCTCCCTCTTGCTTTCTGGTCCAACACTGACGTTTCATTATCCAACGATAGTTTACGAATCACTGGGATTTGTTTACTGTGTAGACCCCCTCCCCCTTCCTACCACGATTTGCTTGAAACACTAGAAATCACTATGGCTTATTTGAATCCTGCTTTGTTGAGTTATATCTTTACGCATTTATCTGTATGTGTAGTGAGAAATGTTGCACTATCTGTTGCAAACTTTTGGAATTTTCGATACTTAATGAAAATTCTGGATTTTCAATGTGTTACTATAATTTGAGTACTGCAAATTTGAAACATTTAATAAGAAAACAATTTATTATTAATTTCTTGATTATTGTTGAATGAAAAAAAATAAAATTAAGATTTTTCGATCCAACATAAAAGCCATACTACAAAAATTTTACCATACGTATAGTCCTATACCATGTTTTTTTCATCTTTCGAGATAACCATGCATAAATTTCCATTTGATTTTTCGTTCTCGGTACAGATGCGTGTTTAATAGAATGGAAACGTAAAAGACGACTGTCGATCAACTACAATTCAAAATCCAAACGATTAAGGTAGACACTTTTCTATCACATACATATACATTTACTTGCATAAAAGTTCAAGTTGTATATATATAGTTATAAAAAGTAGTAAGAAAAAGCTTCTCATGATGATATAGAAATAAAAAAAATCAATGTGTTTGTGTGTAATTCTACGTCAGTCAACTCAAAAATGTCGAGGCCTTCGCTACTTTACGTTTATCGGTCCAGTAGCAGTAGCAGCAGCAGCTCTACAAAATGTCAAAAGTGCCAACACCTCGCAGAAAAGGCAAGTGAGCGAAAAAAAAGAGAGAGAAAGAGAGTGGAAGTAAAGCCGTTCTCTTTTTTTTTCTCGTTTTTATTTATCGAGCCGACCCCACAACAAATCATACACGCGGATGGAAAATGGAATTTATGCGCGTGACCTTTTTTTTTCTTTTTTTTTTTTTTTTATCGTGAAACATATTGCGCAGCTGTAAGCTGAACGTACTGGAGCTTTCGATTTGAGATGCGCTTGAGGATCGTATTTGATTTTTTTTTTTTTGCTATGTTCGATTGATTTTTGTTTACGTGGCAGTCGAAAAGTATTGATGTGACGATAATTATTTTAGGATTTTGTTGTATATGTAGATCTTGTCATTTATTAATTTTTATTTATTTTTTTACTGGTGTTTGGTGTTTTTGAAAAAATACGTTTAATTAATCGATATAAGGGAAATATGAGGGTGATAATAAGTGTAATCATTACTTGGACTGATACATACATTTTTTTACTGCCTTATGGTAACATTTCTTAGAATCGCGAACAATTTGATATATTAACTACTCTTAAAAAAAAAAAATGATAAATATTGTTTATGTTAGCTTAATCACATGCTACCGTGATATCAAAATCACACTACGTACAATACAAGATATATTTATAAAAAAAAAAAAAAAAAAAAAAAACGAGAATTAAAAAGAATTTTACTCAACATTATATATCAATATTTTCTTCACACATAAATAAAACTCCCTTCAAAAAAAAGAAAAAAAAACAAAAGAGTAGAACAGAGTAAAACAGAGTGAGAGAGAGAGAGAGAGCAAGTGTAGTATACGCATAGCAGTAGTGTTGTGTTCCGGTAAAGGGTTAAAACGCTCGCGCATGTGACCGCTTTACCCAACAGCAAGAGAGAGAGAGAGAGAGAGAGAGAGAGAGAGAGAGAGACGAATCATTTGATGTACATGCTATATAGGTATGAAGAGAAAGAGAGGAGGTAGGGGATGCAGACCTCATGTATATCAGCAGACTCGAGTATACGCGTGCAAGCGCTTCCCTCCGCATATACCGGTAATCCCAGCAGTTTACAGAGATTACAGAGAGAAAGAGAGGGAGAGAGTAAGAGAGAGCTATAGATGGTATATATAGGCTCTCTCGTTCTCTCTCTCTCTCTCTCTCTTTCGCGGTGTGCCTTAATGTCGTGTACAATACACGTGTACGTGTTGTATATGTAAGTGTGGGTGTACTCGTATTACTCACACTGATTTTCCCTTTCTCTCTCTCTATCTTTCCCTTTTCTCTCTCGCTCTTTCGGTTCTGATCGATGACGCGCAATTGACATGACACCCGTAAATCCATCATCCTTTGTCCGAGCGCGATTGCTCGAGACTTTCGAGGCGAGAGATGTGGTGGATATATATATATATTGCTATGTGTGTGTATATGTGCTACTGGTTATAGTATGTGTATCTTGTATTATGTGATACTTAACTTTATGACATTTTTCTCTGCATGTTTTTATGTGTAAAAACACTTGCTGAAATTTTTTAATTATGTTTTCATTTATTTAATTTGGTTTGAATTAGCTTATGTTACGAGATTTTAATAATAATTAAAGCTTTTAATTTTGTGTGAAATTATGATTTAAATATGATTTTTTTTTTTTTTCTGAAATTATAAGTATTGTGATTAATTTTGATTAAATTCGAAGTGCAGCTTTTCAAACAACAAAAATTCTATTTATCAGTTATATAATTTGTTCAACAAAAACTCATATAATGTCCCACAACTACAATTAAATCAAGAATTACAAGTCCAAACGAACAATCCTTAACTTTGCAAAAAAAAAAAAAAAATATATGAAAACAACGAAGAAAAACTCAAACGACGCGTAATCACGAGCCAAAAAAGAAAAGGGTCCAAAAAACAAATCCAAGTATAACAATAGTTTGTCATAAGAGCTCAGTAGCTCAATTGGAATCATAAGTTCATAATATCCCATTCGTCAAAATATTTTGTTCTCTTTTTCGTATATGAGTAACGCGTGTATACATTTGACCTACAACAGAGCTTTATTTCCAGTTCAATCAATCAATGTTTGCCGCAACGAGATGGAAAAATCGTCGTTGATACTTAATTTTCATTATCGCCTACTATTACTTTATAACAATAATTTTTTTTTTGTTGTAATTTTTTTTTATGAAAGCTGGAAAATTGTACTTTCTTTAATGCGTCATTAGAGATATACTTGGGTTTTGATGTATTGTTTAAATTGAGTGTGTTAATTATATTAACACTTTGTTCTGTATCGAATAAATTAAAGATAAGTAAACCAATTTTTTAGATCTAATGTAAATTTTTTTTTATACATTTGATATTTATATTTATTAAAAATATTGTTTTTCCTATAAATATTTATTCAAATCTATATCCATTTTACAATAAATTCCCATTTTAGTAACAATTTTAATATCGAGCGAGATATAACATAATACACGTCTTGACTTTAATGCCTTGAAGGCATTTGCAGTGCGCAATGCATCGTCAGATTCACGATACAAAAGTTTTTCAGGAACCGGTCAAAACTTTTCTTTTTTCTCCCTACCCCTCTCTAAAAAATAAAAAAAAAAACTGAAGAAAAAGGAAAAAAAAATGGTTAGTGCGACAGTTCGTTCAATTCATTCAGTCGAATTGCAAACGTTCAAGCGAAAAGAAAAGGGTCGACGAAGTAGCCACCGAAAAATAAAGAAAAGAAAGAGAAAAAAAGGTTAAAAAACAAAAAAAAAAAGAAAATCGTCCTCTTTTTCGTCGTCCAAACTTTTCGGCTGCATAAAAAGACGTGCTTGCGCTCGCGTTAAAGCTCTGGCACGTGGATGAAGGCCTTGACAATAAACGTCTTTTCTTTTTCTTCTTCACAAGAAGCTATATACCTATATATAGCTTTTCATCTCTTTCTTTTTATTCGACTACGACTACTACGAATATTTATAGATTCATTTGCCGTCTTAGCACTTGGCATATTCCCTCTGATGTAAAAGGAGCCCTGGGCATTTATAAAATATACTTTTCATTTTCTGATCTCTCTCTCTCTCTTTCCTTTTGGCTGCAACTCGCTTTTTCGTTATTTGTTTTTTTTTTTTTACTTTTTCAAAGATATTCTATGTGTGCTTACTTTCTTTTTTTCTTTAATATATAAGGTGTGCAAATGATGAGATTTTTGTTCAGATTGTCCTCAAAGAGGCTGAATAAATCTTAGGGTTGAAATTTTGAATAAAGACCGAAGGAGAGAAATAATAAAAAGGAATATAATGAAGGTAGAATCGTAATAATTATTTTGATAATAACAGTTATAATAATTCTGTGTAAAAGTGTTTAAAAAATTATATACAAAAATTACGATTAAATTTAAAATTGCAAAGCATTTCAAAATTCTTCCCAGCTTTTATCCGTTAACATAATCAATGAGTTCATTAATGAATTGAAGTCCCATGACGAGCTTTCGTAGAGTTGAGATCGCGTACGAGGTCACACCTCTCTCTCTCTCTCTCTCTCTTTTATACTTGGTACAGTTGGGGTAGGTCATAAATTTTCAACGAGTATAGCTATAGCTTTCTGGATTTATTGCGCCACTTCTGCTATCGTTGATAGATAAGAGGTGAGGGAAATTAATTTTCAGCGAAGATTACTATTTTTTTTTTTTGAAGCAGATCGAGAGAGGAGAAACTGATGCGTACGTCATGTGTGAAGTGCAAATGCTTTGTTCTTTGACTTGATGTGTGCTTATCGCGATGCCAAACGCTATAGTGATAATACATTTATGTAAAGTTGATTTTTGTATCCCTTTTAATGTATCTTGACCAATATTGATTTGACTCTTTTTTTAACGTCATTAATGATATCTTCTTTGTAAATTTCTTATCAAGTCTGCTTTGGCTTACTTGTCAGCCCTTTTGAAGAATTGCTTAATGTCATTAACTTGAAAGAAAGGTTCTTTTATCATATGGTACCATTCCTATGTACAGATAATATGTGCTACATAAAGCAGTTGTACATCTCTTTTCAGATATCTTTTAAACTCAAGATTTTATTTTTCTATCTCTCTTTCATTCTTGATTTTTTTTTTTTTTCTAGAGTAAATTTGATTTGTTTGTCCTGTCTAAGAGAATTTTCTTTTTGGTATCATCCAAATATATTTTTAATAAGGCTTTTTATTGAACAGACAGTGATGTATGCGAATTTGAATTGGAATAAAATTTTGTATATATTACGAAACTGATACATAATTTCCAGTGTGATAATATAATTTTTTAAGTTTTAAGGTCTGAGTAACAAGAAAGAAATACTTGTTAAAAATAAGAAAAGATGACAATAAGGTTGAATCTATCAAACGGTAAAGATTTACATATCACGTGTTTCTAAATTGACCTAACGTTATATAGACTTACGTCTTATATCGTTTCAAGTGCGTTTATAGGTTAATCAAATAAGAAGGCATAAGGTTAATCAAACTTTACAAGAGATTTTTTTTTTAAGAAAATTAAAAAAATAAAACATACACGAAGACACAAGAATAATAGTAAACCAAAAATTTGAATGTAACAAATTGCAAAAAAATTACATTTTCATATTGTTTTACTTTTCTATCAACAAATTTCAAATATCATATATCGATTTTTTTTATTGTGTTATTTCGAATTCGACTTTTTTTAAATTCAATAAAACATATTTTCCTGAAAAAAAAGAAAATATGAGATTTGAAATATGAGATTTGAAAAAAAGATTTTTTTACAAAGGTACATTCAAATTCTTGTACAGTTATTAAAAAAAAAATATCAATTGCTCAATGCTAAATTCAAGTTTTATATCATAAAAATATAATTCCAGTTATTACCTATCCCTGAATTATTTAACTATCACCTTCATTCAATTAAATACAACAAAATACAATTCTTAATAACTGTATTAATAAATTTGCTATTAATTTACATATAACACTGAAGCCATTTAGTATATATTCATAAGTAATACAGGATATATATACCTATATACATGTAATCATAGGTTGATAAAGGGAAAGTGTGATCCAGCGCTTAAGTCACACACCATTTATGCAAATCAGAAAAGCGGTTAGTAAATGAGGATCAGTACAAAATTCTCTTGGTTGTATATTTAAATTTTACCCACCAGGCAGTGGCTCACATTGGTAATAGGTATATATTATATTATATATGCCGTTTTCGACTAATAAACCCAAATTTGCTGGTTACACACATATACCCGCACCTTTACGATATTTACGATGAGAAGGCACATACTTTTATGCTCCTCTTACTACATTTAATATATATAAATATTGATTTTTCTTTGCACTCGATATATACCTGTATATATGGGACCTTAATTTTATCAGGCTATGTATATACGATTAATTTGCATGATGAAAATGTCTCATACATATACCTGTATAGTCGTATTACGGCTAACTTTTTTACACCGATCCTCTAAACTTATATATGCACCACTAATTTATTTCAACGAGAATCGCGACTGCTAAAAGGCCAATATTCTTTCTAGTCTTAAAAAAGTACCTTAGTTTCTAAAAATTTATATGACTTGTACAACAAGCTCTGATGCATCAAGTAATCTCGTTGTCAAGTTAAAAGACCTAAAGAAAGAAAAAAAGAGAGATAGAGAAAAAGCTGCGAAAGTATAGAATGTCGTCGCAGTAGATGCGCGTAAATTTAAAATCGCTTTGCGAGTGTCTTATATATACATTCTCTATTCTGGAAACAGAAGTCAAAGAAGTGGAGGAATAGAAGCACTTTTATACTACGCGACTTTGTCATATTTATTTATTTTTTTATTTTATGTTCTTTAAAAACTGAAAGACGTATCTCGGGTATGTCTTTTTTGTCGGCTTTTAAATAAGGAGACAATGCAGAAAAAGTCGCATGAATTATTTATTGAGAGTAGAGAAGAGTGTTAATTGTGTATGAGCTACTGTGTTTCATTTTATTTCCCTCCTTTTTTTTTTTTTTTTTTTTAGTTGGATGATAAAATGCATTTGTAGCTTTGATGAAAAAAATACATTGTTTTCTTTTTTTAAAGCATTTTTAAAGTGAAATATTTTCTTTAATTGTTTATTTTTTGAAGTGAGAAATTGTAAATAATTTTTAAATTTATATTAATTTTAAAAGTATCTTCTATAGAATAATACCTTAAAATTGGATTTTAAAAAATTTTATATTTAACAAATAAGAATCTTTAAGTTAGAATGTACAAGATGCTACAATTGCATGAAAATAAATGCATTGTATTAGCATTTTAATTTGGTATCACGTGTAACAATCGGATTTTTTTTTAAAGCTAAAGACCTTTTCTACAGATGAGTTCAGTGGTCTTAGATGTCAGAGACATTTCTTGTTTAAATACGGCTTGAGCTTGTAATTTTTTTTTCGCTGGTTAGGTTTTTATAATCCCTTAAATTTTTTTTTTATAAGATTCTATTATTGCTAAAAAGATTTAAAAAACAATTTTTCGCTATTAAGTTTACTGCAAAATAAACATAATTTGAATTTGTTACAATAAAATATAAAAATGTTATAACTAATATTATTCATCCAGGTCATCTTAAGCTTATCTGAAATACTTAATGACTGGTCAGAGGGTCTAAAGACAGGTTCGTATATCTAATATCCCAAAGGTATAGATTACGATAATCTTCTTAAAATGACCTATCACTATAATCTAGTCCCATTTAATCGTCCAAAAATTACTTACTTTACACTTGATAAATTGCTTATCTATACATTAAATTATACACTGATACTTGATTTAAAAAAAATCGATACATATATCATAGTATGACTTAAGTGTAATTTAATATTTGCAAATTTTAAAAAATAAACAAATACAGAGCAATCCTCTGGAAATAATCTAATAAAAAATAAAGTAAAAAAGCGCGTACCTTAAAAAAATAATAAGGTGATTATTAGAATTTGGTTTAAATTCTCAGAAAATTGTTAACTTTCTAAAAACTCGTAAAAGTTACATTTTTATTTAAATATCTCCATCGTTACTACGTCATTCGTAAGTACGAGACTAGAGAGAAATAGATAGAGAAAGAAAAGAACGTCTTTCCATAGGTATATCTTTC
Organism: Leptomastidea abnormis; assembly: GCA_030522805.1. NCBI lineage: Eukaryota > Metazoa > Arthropoda > Insecta > Hymenoptera > Encyrtidae > Leptomastidea > Leptomastidea abnormis. The sequence continues at coordinate 10,819 of JAPYZE010000734.1, forward strand.
CGCATTCCTTGAAAGATGAATTTTCTACATCTCTACAGCCTCACTTAGCGCAGATTCTTTTTTTATCTAACAGAAGTACAAGCCTTATAAAGATACGATGCTTGCTGTTTCAATGTTTCTCCGCTGTTTGTTTAGTTAAAAATTTGCGCGTTTTACGTTATAACACTTGTTAAGAGAAAAATTTAATTTGAAATGTTTATTTAATTATACAAATGTGTGTATCTTTATATTTTATTAAAAACTAATATAAAAAAATTAATTTTTTTTATGATGCAGTGAAGATGAAATAAATTTTTATTGAAAGAAAACGTCTTTATTATTGATACAATAAAAATCAAAATTCATACATATTTAATACATAAGCACACATCATTATTATCTGTCAATTCTAATAGCTTACAAGTCAATATAATCTAAATTTGAAAACATGTAAATTCACTTATTATAAAATTAAGTCTATTTACAAAAATATTTAATTAACAAATGAACATTTTAATGAGATTTTAGACAACATAATTATCTACTTTGCAAACTACAATAAATATTAATATATTCAACAATACTTTTTTTTTAACAATTGCACTGTGCATGGTCTCTTGATATATAAGGTAGAATTATTAAGAAATACTTTATTATTTGTTTTCTCTCTCGGTAAATTAATAAATTAATTAATTAATTAATATTAAATAGATAATGTCACTTTCTACAAATTTTCATGGTACAATCTGCAATTTTAAAATCATTACAGACACACATGTTACACTCTCACTCCAGGAAGTCTTCTCTCGTCTCTAAGCTAAAAATTAATAAAAATTTATTAATCGTAAGTATCTACTAAACGTTATATCAAACAATTTAAATTTAACAACTTATAAAATTTTTATTAAAATTAAAAAAAAAACAGAAACTTATAAACTTTGCGTCCTTATATTTTTCAAAAAAAAAAAGTAAACTTACGAAACTCTCGTTTCCTTCTAGCAAGATTTAAACTTATGCTATCATTGGATAAGTTTTCATCACAAGTCATGAGTGTGCAATATGAAGTGAGACCATCTTGCGAGCAAAGGCATTCATTGCATTGATCGCTGTAGGTAGAGCTTGGCTCACATATCTGACGACGAGCTATATTAAAATAATTAAAAGTTAAAAATATGTTTATTTAAAATTTTTATTAATATTATATTTTTATACTAGTCGATTAACTTACTTGATCTAACTTGTCTATTCGATCTTTTTTCTCTCAATTTAAGCGAACCATCTTTATTCCATTTACCTTCCTCACAAATATCAGAGCTGCAAAAGGATGATAGGCCATCATTTGAACATTTGCATGCGTTACAGTAATAAAAATATATTGATGATGGATTACAAATTTGTTTAGGTGCTGGGGAAAATAAATTTTTAATGTTAATTGATAACGAAATATATATAAAATTTTATTAATATTTTTAAATTAATGTCTATATTTATGTAATTATTGATTGATCTTTGTGATTGTAACATATTGAATTACACTGATATTATAGTATTGTGATTTGTAAAATTATTTGTACGATCAGTTTAAAATTCAAAACTTTTATAATGAACAGACTACTTTAATGATTTATTTGAATATATGAATAAACAAATTTATAGAACTATTTGTTATAACATTTTAAATCAACCAAGGTGTGACAAATCAAGTTTGAAAAGTAAATAGTCGTGATATTTTTATTTAATAAATCAATGAAAATTTAATTAAATGTACTACAATAAATTAAATACTTTTATTTGGACCTAATATTACAAAAGATTTTTATATAAAAAAATGACTTTAATAATAAAATAAACTTTAAATTAAATACAATCCTACAAGTTTAAATACTAATTAATTCAATAAAATTACTAATTAATATTAAAAAAAATAAAAAAAATAAAATAAAATACTTACGTTCATATTCATATTCAGTTGGAGGCGAGCAACTGTCTTCAGTGCAAGCCTGATCGTAACCATTTCTCAAACAAATACAAGCATTGCACTTATTGTACACAATATTACCAGGTGTACATCTTTTTTGCGCTGTAAACAGATCACAGAAGAACAAAAAAAAAAATAAATTTTTTTTTTTTCACAAAATTGATATTCAACTAACACAATCCATCAACTATCCACATAAAAATAAAACAACAATTAATAAATTTACCCGCTGCAATTGCAAATAAAAGCATAACTAGATATAACAGCCAATTCATTTTTCCAGACATTTTCTATTCCTTGTAAAATTAAAAACAAGTAACTTTATAAAAAAAAAAAATTACTTCCTCAGCACACGACGAAATCTTTACTATTGAATCTATCACTACAGTGTGCTTAGTTTTTATATGATGCGAGCGCGTCAGTCAGTCAGTCAGTCTGTCTGGTTCGTCTCTCAAGCGCGTCTTTTACGTCAGTGCATGATGTTGAGCGATTTCAAGCCAAGGAAATTCCGTAGAGAGAAACACACACACATACACACATACTTAGAGAGAGAGAGAAAGATACATTGTGTCCACTTATCTGTTCCTTGAGAAATTTGAGACAACAGTCCAGTGAGACGTCACATGCTTGTGCGTATATTTGCTTCAGTGAGATGATGCTGTATCGGAGGGAGAAGTTCCGATGAAGAGGGAGAAGGTTGAGAAAGAGGAGGAGAAATGGATTGACAAATACGGATGCTTCATCGAACTACTTGATAGTATTATATATATGTATGTATGTATGTAAGTATGTATGTATGTATGCAAGTATGTATGTAGTATCTTGTATGGGGGAATTTAAAATATGTTGCATCATTTATAGAAATTTCATATCGGTCATTACAGTTGTGTATACTTGTGTATGTTGCAATTTTGTTTTGATCGGAATAAGATTTTTTTTTCTAAGAATTTTTTTTTTTATTTTTGTTATATTTATTTATATATATATTTTTTTTTTTAACTTGTAATTTAAGAAAAAAAAATGCATTTACATATTCTTGTAATTCTTCTTTAGACAACGTGGGTCATTATAATTTTAAATATTTTTGTACTCATTCATAAAAGATATTTCCTGATGCGCAATTCTCATTACTGGCCTACAGAATACAAAATTTACATGTAAGAGTAATGGTTGTAAGATTAATATATTTTTTTTTCGTTCTGGTTTCTTTTAATCTTTTAATTTTAAAAAAATTGTGTGTATTTTTTTATTTTTGCTAATTATAATTTTTCTTCTTTATGGATGATTATACCGTATCAAAACAAATATGAAGAGTGAAATTTTCTGAGAAGATTATTTTATTTCAATGTTTGAATAAATTTAAAATAAATAACGTTTATTTTGCGTAACTTTATTTTGAGCATTTTATAATTAATTTCTAACAGCTATAAAAAAAAATGTTTTCCATTCAATCCGTCAATTAACAAAATCACCACATAATAAAATTGAAAACATAATTTTAATTTTTAATCTACTTTGAAAGAACATTTATTTGAAAAAATATTAAAACAAACTATCGCCAAAATTTAATAATCATCAGACGTAAGATATGCATATCTAAAATAGTTAATTATAAAAACGATAAATAAAAACAGATTAAAAAGAGGCAAAGGTTTTTAACTGAAATTAAGTTCGGTGACCAAGCAATGTACAGGTTTATACTGGATATGTCTTGGCATATGAACCAGTAATCAAGTATTTGCTAAAGTAGATTATTTCAATTTTAGTTTGTCGCTAAAAAAAAAAAAAATTCAAAAATAATTTTTATGATTAATCCTAAGAAAAATAAACAAATTTCAGATTAAGCTTAACATTTAATTGTAAAAATTATAATAAACATTAAATGCAAAACACTCGCGTATCTCTATATCATACGTCTACGAGAAAACATGTTTTGCAAGCTGTGAAAGAAGAGCTTTTAATACGTAGTAGTCAAATCATGTCAACTTAACTCATCTCTTAAATATCATTGCACCGCGTTGACCTTGCAAATTTTTTTTTTTTTTTAATGTATTTTATTTATTTATTTTTTTTTAATAGACAATATTTCGAATTCTAACAATTTTTTCATTATAATCTTGCAAAATTTTACTATTGTATTACATACATCATACATAATAGTTCAATGACTGATGCAACGTTAAAAAAAAACTGCAGTTGGTAAGAGATCAAGATCTTTAAAAGTCAAGTAGTACCCATATAAAATCCAAACACTCGATGACACATCAAATAACATACAAGCATTAAAAGAAAAGACGTAGAAAGAAAGAAAGATGAGAAACTTAAAGTACGAGTATGTCTTGACTTAAAAAGTCGATAATATTTAATAAAGAGCCCTGCTGTGTATATAAATACAAAAACGAAACTGCAAAAGGTTTCAACCTTGAACTCGGTAACAATTTAAGATTTGACTGTCCGGTTCACATGATATCATAGCTTTGCTATACAAAAAAAAAAAAAAGAAAATAAATAAAAATAATGTGTATCAAAATACTGCGTACTCCGGAAGTGACAAGATAAGTTTTCGACGGCAACACAAAAAGAAGGCAATTATTATCTGCTCTTTAGTGTTATATTGAAGAAAGTGTTTAAAGATAAGTTACACTGTTTCTCCGAATCTTTACTTCTCTCTTTTTCTCTCCCCCAGATTTCATTTTTTCTTATAATTTTGCTGACCGCAGACGAAAAAAAAAAAAACGTGATGTATTGCGAAATAATCTAAATAATGTAAATTTATGCTTGGAAAGAAAATAAATGTTTGCTGATGAACGCTAATTAATTTTTTCATTGGTATAATAGATCAGTTTATGTTCGTATGAATCGTTTGATTTTTAATAGTTTCAATAATAATTTAACGACTATTAATTTTTATTAATATTTATATATGTGACTTTTAATTGTTTCAACGTCATGGATTTTTAAAACCGATTAATTTATCATGAAGAAATTCAAGATACCGACTGACTCTTAAATTTAAATTTCATCATGATGCTTGTTAATTATATTAATTGCAATGATATTAAATCGAATGTTCTGAATCCGCGCGTACAAAAAAATGAAAAGAAAATATAATATCTTACTATTATAAACTGCGTAAATCTAAAACTTTCAGCTATCCAAGACTGTTTATTTTGTGTCTACGTGACATAAAAAATATTATTGACAGAATTTCCTTATTTCAACATATATATATAGTCCCTTGTTTTGAGTAACATTACTTAGTGTATACTATATAAACTCGTTATTTTGTGCGCCTAATTCTTCGATGACGTCTTTGTAAATACTTTTTTCTCTTCTGTATCTTTTATCGTGAAACTTTCTCAGGCTTCACTTTATCTCACTTACGCTTTACTACGCCGCAATCTATCTCGTGTTTTTTTTTTTTTTGACGAATTTCTCAATGAATCAATTCGTCGACAATAAACTCAATGAATGAAACATTCTTTCTTTAATTGCAGCAGACTCTTTTAAAATTATATGGAACTTTGAGATGTTTTATTTTATTTTTTTATTATTTTAATTATTATCAAAAATTTATGATAAGTATAAGAAAATTTTAAAATCAATATATATTACTCAAGAGTTAAACTATAAAAGATAATTGATCAACTTACTTGAAAATTGATCTCGGTTATACGTAGACATTTACTCATACACAGAAAATGTTGCGTAAAAAGAAATCAAAACTAAAAATTTTATATTGTTTACAAAATTTGTATATTTATTATACGATATATAATGTAGACCATTTATTTATTAAATTATTTGAATACAATATTGTATACACGACATTTTGAGCAAATATTAATTAGATTTATTAATTTCAACCTCTGATTCTTAGAAATAAAAAAACTAATTAAAATATATAATATGGGATATATGAGATAGCTTGCTTAGTATAGACCACTTGAAAGTTTTTTTAAATTAAAGATAAGACATTAAAATTTTATTTTATACATCTATGAATAAAGTGTCTTGACGAAATTTTTCATAAAATGAATACAAAGACTTTAGCTGAAATCAATGAAAATCAAAATTTTTCATAAAACCGTATCGGATAAGCTGTTATGGGGCTGGGTTCCCTTTAGCATTTATGCATCCATAACAGACTTCGCGGTCTCACTTGACAAAGCTAAAATTACATTTAGTAGATTGTCAAATAATTTTTAAAAAAATTATGCCTTATTTGAATATATCAACTCAAATTATAACAAATCAAGCTTTATAATGATTTCCATTATTGTTCAAAGATTATTCTAGCAAATTGTTCTTATTTTTCAATGGAATTTTTTCGATATTGTTTAGCGATATAAGTCCATACTGATAATGTGTTTACAGTACTTTTATTTTTTTTTTAAAAAAAAAATCTTATTTGTTCTATCGGTCGTCGGAGAGTATCCACTTGACGAGTACTTGAAGATAATCAGAAAAGATCTTAATAAATCGAAATAATAAACGGCAAATTAATATTATTTCGATGATATGCGTACAGAGATTAAATAACCTATACGTAATAAACAAGGTTAAAAACTAATAAAATTTATCTGCTTTAAGCCCCATTTAATTATATCATGCGTGACACTTGTTATCAAAGTAATCTCAAATTTTACTTAATAACATGTTTTCTCGCATTTTCTAATCTTATAATTAAAATTTATTTATTTGATACAGACGGTGACTTGATTATAAGTTTTGTCTTTGAAAAAAATTAGCATTAATGAAATATTTAAAGGTTAAACTATATTTAAATAATATAAAATTAATAAAAACTACGAGCATAAGAGGTTAGATGATAAAAAATAAAAAATCTGTCGTTTTATATCTACAACTTAACATATTTTTTAATAACATTAAGATCATTTAAAAATTTTCTCCTTTTTACATTAGAATATATATTTACTCAATCCAATTTTTCTTCTGTAATTTTTTATTAAATAACATCAAAAGATCTTAGCCCACCGCTTTTTATGCATTATTTTCCTCTTAGCTGATTTTCTTGCCAAATTCTTATTATGTTATTTAAACAATTACGAAATAAAAATGGAATCGAGTAAGTAAGTACTTTCACGTACAATGGCATGCTCTTAAAAAAAAAGGGATCAAATGAGTAACTCAAAGTTATCTCTAGTGTACCCAAAATTCTAATAAAAAATAGTTTAAAGTGATACACTTCTCTTCACAAAAAACTTATGTCACATTTCAATGTAAAAACAAGTGACACATCATAATTTGTCATTTTTTTTTTCTATTAATACATCACTTAGCTGCACATAACAGGTGACTCTTCTATATTAAATTTTTCAAGTAGCGATAATAATCTACTTGATGTCATTGTTAAGCTAATCGATAATGAAATCAGACGGTATTTTTTCAAACGCCCCTTCTTTTTCTTGACTTAAGCTTGCCATTATCAGTGAATCAGTTACTTGAGCGCGTATATTTAAAGAGCACAGGTGAGAAACATTGTATCAGTCAAAGAGTACCTGTAAACCAGTAAGGTGAACAGAAGAAGAAAACTGATATCAAAGTAAAGTTTAAATAAAATTTGAACTTTTTGAATTTGGTTTTGTTGGGTTGAACTTAAAAGCTAGTAAAATGAAGTCTGTTGTTATTTTACTTTTGGCAGTAGCCACAGCTAATGGTAATTTTTATTATGTTTAACTTATTAATATTAATATTAATGTAGTAATATCATTAATTTTATAATAATTAAAATAATAAATAATTATGAAATTATAAATTTTCAGCTGCAACTATCTGTACGCCAAAATCATTGTACAAAAAAGATTGTAATTTGTGTCGATGTTCTAGTGACGGTCGATTTTCCCTTTGCACACAACTGAAATGTTATGAGGTGAAAAATGATATCAGCACTGCCTCAGCCAGTAAGTTAAATTCTATAATTTATTTATTATAACTTTGATTGCAACATATTAATTATAATGACATTTTAAAAATTAAAATTTAATTAACGAATTTTCGCGTTTTTAGAACGACTTTGTGAACCAGAAAAAATCTTCTACCTGGGTGGTCTCAATTCTTGTATATGTAACCGCGATGGAACTGCTGCCACTTGTACTTTAAGATCAAACATCGAATATGAAATTGCCCATAAGTCTCTAAATAAAAAAAGTTTGTATTCTCATAATAGCCTTACAATTGTCACCTTTTAAAAAGAAATAATTTTTTAAATAAAATTATTATCATAATATCATTACAGATGAATATTGTTCACCTGGTAGCACATTCAAATTGGACGAATGTAATGTATGTCATTGTTCAAAAGACGGTACCGAGGCCACCTGTACATTATCAGTATGCCCTCATTATTCAAGCAGTAAGCACTTTAACTTTACCTTCCTCTATGATTACTCAAGAAAAAAATAAACAATTCAACAACTAAATTAATAAATTTTTTATATTTACAGAACCAAAACGTGTTTGTGAACCTCGTTCGGTTTTTCGTAACTACTGTAACAACTGTATCTGTTCAGATGATGGTACTGACTTTGCTTGTACTAGAATGATGTGCGATGAGACAATTTGGAACAAGGATGGCACACTTAGAACTGCCTTGCATTCAAATCTTGGTAAAAAACAAGGTAGGCATAATAAATTTTTAAAATTAAGGTTAAGGGTATAGACGTGTTTGAAAAATTGTAATTTAATTATTTTTTTTTTTTATTTCAGTTGAAAAACAAGTTTGCAAGCCATTGACCCAATTTAAAATCAACTGTAACACTTGCTTCTGTTCAGCCGATGGTGCAAAATACGCTTGTACTAAGAAGCTTTGCGATTCGAATATCAAGGATGATGGAGTCGCTTTGGAAGGTAATTTATATTAAATAAAATTAAAAATAATTCGATAAATTAAATTTTCTATAATAAATAATCTAATTTTATTTTAACAGTTAAAAAACAAATTTGCTCACCCAAAACTTTCTTCAAAGAATACTGCAACACCTGCTACTGCTCAAAAGATGGTCTTAACAAGTATTGCTCTATGATGAACTGCGATAAAAATCTTTTCAACAAGGATGGCAGCCTCAAAGTTAAATTCTCAAACTTACCATCTCTTCCTAAGAAAGATCAAATCTGTACGCCTAGATCTACATACAGTTTAGATGGATGCAATACTTGTACTTGTAATACAGATGGAACTCGTTACACTTGCACAGCAAAACTTTGTGATAGTGTCAAGATTAATGAGAAATGGGGTCGTAAGTGTCTTTTAAATAATTAATGATTTTATTTCTAAAATGTGAAATTGAATATTTATAAGTTAATTTAAATATTTACAGCTCAATACAAACAAGGAGATGTTTGCACACCTGGAAAATTATTTTACAGTGAATGCAACACTTGTCTATGTTTGAGTAATGGAAAAAATGCGAGATGTACTTTTATTGAGTGTTAAATATTTGTATTAGTGTATTTTTATTACTTTTCTCTTTTTTTTTTTTGAAATTTTTATTGTGAGAGAGAAGTCGTTTGATTAGTTAGTTAGTTATTATATGAGGTATATTTTAATACTTCAATTATTTTAAAAATAATTGTTTAAATTCGTCAAGATGTGATTTTAAATATTGCATGGATGATATATAGGATTTTCAAATTTAAATTTATAAATACTTATTGAGTGTTTTTTTGTGTATTGTTAATCATATTGATTTACCAATAAATTATATAATTTTAATTAAATTACGTAGTAAATTATTTATTCATAAAACATATTTTTATAAATTAATTATTTTGTAAATGAGCGTAAAAAACTTAAAAGCTGATAAAAAGTTAATACAGCTATAGCCTAACACTCCTTAGAGTAGGCAACAGCATTAATTTTTAAACATGTGAGTCACATGGATTGCAGTATTCCAGGGGCTAAACTTGAATAAAATCACCTTATCACAAGTATTTACTCAAAATTTAAGGGTAGACCATTACTATCAAACATAATCTCAATTCCAACATATACATACAAAGCCGATCATTAGCGTAATATTTAAACAGTAGAGGCAAAAAAAAAATTAAAAGTAAGCTCTTCGTTGGGACACGAGCGGCGCGTTTAATGCTATTGCACAACTTCGTATGGTGAGAGGAACACATAGCATAGTAGTATGTGCGTTATATATATAATAGATAAACGTAAACGTTGTTTACACACTAATGTAAATTCAAAATGTTTGCACATCTGCATGTGTCTATGTATGTATGTATATATATAACTTGCCTTTAGCGCACCTAGTTTTCAGCTTCCGTTTGGGATAGAGCTTGAGCGGCGCTTGAGCGTTTGTTCCTCTTCGCGTTCATATGTATATGTATGTGTGTGTATGCGCTTTCAAATCCTTGAATTAACTTTCGTTCTCAATTCTCTGAATCCTCGTTTCGTTTGTATATTTAACATGAAAGGAATTTTAATGGAAAATTTTAGTAGGTATTGATGGAGTATAGATTTACTGAAATGTTTTTTTATGTATGTCATGAACTTTTATATTTTTATAATTTTTTTTTTTTCATTTGTTGCAATAGCTTTCAGTATTAGAAGCTTATATTACTTAGTACTTCGTAAAGTAATTTATTTATATCTGCAAAGGCTATCAAAATGATGCCGATAGAAGTTCATGATACTGGTTTGATAGTAAATTTATATTTGATGAATTTTAAAGCGAGGTACTTAAAATGAGATTTCGACATTAAATTTTAAATGCCTCGTTATAGGAAAATTATTAAAAATTAGTAACAAATTTATTAGATTTGATTTTAAATATATCACAATTTAGAAAATTTTAATAAATATTTTTTATGTTTATTAAATTTTTGATAAGGGGAATTATATTTTATAGCGTAAAGAAACATTACAAGGTTAAAACAAAATAAAATTTACAAAAAAAATCAATGGTTAGCATATCAGTTTTACTATGATATAATCTAAAAATGAGAGAAATAATTGAAAATTTTTTAATATCACTCGATGATCATTATAAAATGTTTGAAAAAAAATCGAAGAAAAAACTTTAAAAGTTAATTTATTTGGACACGAAGAAAAGTTTAGTCAAGAAAATCTGTCTTTCTCAGTAAATCAAGTTTAGTAATGATGTTCGTAAGTCGTAGTTAAAACAAAAATGTAGGATATTAAAAAGAAGGTAAAAAAAAAGAAAAGTAAAGTAAAGAAGAAAAGCTTTTTCGGAATATCAAAATCATGTTCATCATAATACTATAAATTATATGTGAGTGATTAAATGAATAAAGAATTTATTCACAAATTTTTCAACATCATATTACTCAATAATAAAGATTTTTGTTTTTTTTTGGCACCTAACAGAGAAAGTTTATTAATTAAAAAAAAATTCCAAGTAGTAATAACTATATTTGATCAGACAAAAAAGTATTTTTCTTTTTCTTTTGTTTTGCAACCTTCATCAAATTTCTTTGTTAAGTAGAATAAGTGCATTTAATCAATAATAAAAAAAAGTAAAATAGAAAAAAATAAACTATCAAAAGATCAAGCATACAAAGTTTTTTTTTTTTTTATTTGATTAAAAACTTTTTTATTCCAATAATTTTATCAATATAGATCGAATTTATGTATAAAAAGTAATCAGGGATGGATCATCAACAAACATTAACTCTCAATCACGTACGGCAGCCAACCAATTCTCTTTTTTCTTTCGAAGTCTTACAGAAAAGAGAAAATTGGTCCCCGCATCTTTCATCAGCCTAAACCACAATGAAATCTGCGACATCAATTTGAGATCCTGAAATTCACCCTGACCTATTAAAATATATATATCACATGTATAAGAAGATCGAGTTCAAATCGTAAAATAAAACTTTTTAAGATTTCAAATTAAAATTTGTTCAAATTAAATCTGAACTTATTTCAATTATTAAATAGATAATAATAATAATTATTTCTAATCAATAATCATCAACACACAGACCTACTTTCACTAAAAAAAAAGACTTAAAATTATAATCCATCAACTAGATATAATTTACAGGATATCCAATGTGGTTTTGTTCTCTTCCACACAGCATCGTTCATCAATGTGCTTGCTTGCGGTCTTCGTTGGCCTATAGGTGATATATAGAGGAAGAATTTGTTTCAACGATGCAGTTGCGTACATCAATGTTACATTGGTGAATAGATCAAGGGTAAGGGTATAACAACTTCGAAATCCAAGATTATAAGGATTAAGTATGGGATTACTGTTTATCTGTAGCATTTAATTGTTTCAGCTGCAAACAACCTTAAATATTCCAAATTCTTTTTTTTTTTTAATTTTTCCAAGTTAAGAGTTACATACAAGACTCAATAAAAATAAAATCAAGTTAAAATCAAAGTATACAAACTAAATAAAGTCTCAAAAATCTTCTATAGTGAATACGTCAATCACTCATATACCCATATTCTATCTTCCTTAACAGCACATTTAGCAGTCTTTTAATACAGTACTTTTTCTCAAGCAACCTCCTCCCCCTTTTTACCATCATCATCTATATAGCAAAGCAAAAGCACAGACACACACACACACATCCCAACTTCTTATTCCTATCCACGATCCTTTATACCATGACTCTTCTTCTTCTTATTTTTCCTCCTTTTTTTACTTTACCCCATTCCCTAAACCACGTCACCAAGCTTTCTTCTCTTCCTTGACCTCCTACTTTTTTTCCCAAGTCCATCTATAAGTATATAAGACACGACGTTACATTCTGTCTTTCCTCTCTGCCTTTCATTAGTCATGTCCAGAGCTTCCCTTTCGTATCCACACACACCCTATATACCCCCACTAAGTTCTTCCGGCCTCTTCGGTATATATATGTATGTAGACGTCTAACGTCTAAGACTACTACTACTACTACTATACTACTACTACTCGGAGTACTTATCGAACTTGAATCATGGGATTCGCTTCGTCGAGCAGCTGCTATACCACTACTGCTACTGATGGTGTGGTAGTTGTATGGTCACATTGCGAACGCAGACGTGTATATGTATATATCTATCTATATCTACGTGGGATGGCTTGAGAAATTGGATTGAGTTGGAAAAAAATTTACGCTGACTTTGCTCTCTATCTTTATCACTCTTTCTATCCTTCGTTTCGAAATTTTTTAAGCTTAAGGTTTTGCTTGAATGTAAAGGGTATAAAAACATTAAAGGAATGAAAGATTATGCTTGTATAGACTGTGAATGTTTTGCGTAATTTGTGATATTTGTGTCGTTGGAAGGATTTTTTTTTTTTTTTTTTTTTGGAGAAGGAGAAAGAGTTTAAAGTGATCGATATGGAAAATAAAATATGGATTGGGTTTAGGGCTTGATGTATATATGTGGGTTGTATGGCATTGAGAATAATTTATTATAAAGAGGGTAAAGATGATTTATAATGGAAAATTTATAATAAAAAATATTAAAATCTTACATGGTATGTATGAAAATATTAATAAGCTTTTGTTATAATTAAATTGAATTTAAATCAAATACGTTATGTAGATTATTATTTTATAAGGATCATGTAACAGTTTTAAAATTATTTAACGTAGTTGTATCAATAATAAAAATTAAATTAAATTTTTTTGCATTTAAATATTTAAAGAAAAATTAATTAAAATGAATCAATAACGTTCAATTACATTTCAATTAAATTCATTTAATACTGTACATTTTCAATACAAAATGTAAAAAATCTTAAATTAATAACTTCATTCCTACAAAAAAAAAAAAAATCATTGCTTATTTAATCTCTCGTTAACGTACAATAATTCACATAATAAATTAATTAATAAAAAATCCACCTTAACCAAACCCTCCACATTCATTTTTTCTCTCTATCATCTCCCACAATTTCCTTATTAATCACCAATCTCAGAAAATATAATCCCAACCAACACTCAAAATTCCTCACACAATGCACAATAACCCCATCATTACTCAAGTGCAAAACTGCCGAGAGCAGCAGTAGCAGTAGCAGTAGCCTAATATCTCAACCGAAATTAATTATCACCCAAGCAAGTAAGCAAGCCTCGATTCTCCCTGTTTGAAACCGACTTGTTAAATACAGCAAGCGCATTTCCTAAACCTTCTATATACACGTCGAGAAGCAGCAGCAGCAGCATCCACCCAACAACAATCGCATCCAACAAGACTAACATATAAGCACAGTTGAGCGAGACAGAAAGAGCGGTATACCATTACCCAGATCCCTTGTAAGATGCGCAAAAGGACATTCAAGACAGGGGTAATAGTATATAACGATCGATGGGCCAGAGAGTGTATATATATATATATATATATATATGTGTGTATGTGGAAGAAGAGAGATAGAGAGAGAGTATTGGGCGCAAACAACGGCTTACTCACCAAGTAAGGCTTTATAAGGAAGACAACTAGTATATAGGGGGGGGGGGGGAGAGAGACGACTACTAAGGGAGGCAATTAAGTAGTTGGCGATTATGGTCCACTCACGGTTACGGAAGCGTCTCGAGAAGAGACTGAAGAGAAGGAGGGATCCGATTAGGAAACTACGAGATAATAGGTGAAGAGAGAGAGAGAGAGAAGGCTTGTTTCTATATAAATACCTACTAGATGCTATTTCATGTATATATAAAGGACAGATTCTGTACAGGTAGCTTTAGCTATTCAATCGTAGACTTTGTCTAGTAGTTTGTAGGAGTTTGTATATATATATATATATGTGCAACTCTTATATACTATCTACGATTGACTTCGATGTTTAATACTTAATGAACTAGACTAATTGTCTGCATTTTGAAATTTAACTCTTGTTGGAAGTTTAATGAAAGAGGGATTTAATCTGCTTAATTAGTTATAGCTGTAATGTAAGAAAAAGACATATATTTGATTTTGTGAGAATTGAGTGAGAGATTGAGAAGGGGATTTATAATTTTCTAAGGTTTATTCAATGAGAGTCTTTTGAGAAAGTTAAAATGTGATAATAAGGAAGTATAATATATATATATATATATATATATATATATTAAATGTATTTTTGTGCTTTCTTGATTTAAAGCGAATGTTTAAAGCCTTGTACTGTGAGATTTTAACTTTTTGACTGCTTGGTTATAGAGTAAGTATATAAGTAGAAGTAGCTTTAAGAAGTATTAAATCTAAATTGACGTAATCAGCTTATATATGATGCTTTCTATAAAGGTACATTAAATTCATGGTATTTATGTGTACTTGTAAGATGGACAGCTGCTGTGTTAAATTATGAAAAAAAGTATAAATGCTGAATTAGATTTAAAATTTTCTTTCTCTTTCTCTCTTTTTATATTGTCTTTTTTTTCTTCTATTTTTACGACGATTCAAATATTCATGATTTATGTGTGTTATATGAAAAGTACGACTATTAACCTTTATCTTTCGAGATATAAGCCAACTGAGCTTTTTTGGATGACACTGGTGTGTCGAGCAACTTTTATTAAATAGCTAAGCTTTTCATATTTCTTTTTTTTTTTTCTTTCACTCGTCTGAAGTAGAAAAGACTTGATTAAGTCGTATGATAGTTTGGTTTGACGATGGGAAAATTAACTTTGATGATGCAAAATCAAAGACTTGAGTAGATTAGTTTTTCAAAGTTGGAATATATAATAAGGGATACTTAATGAAAGTTTGTGGATTAGTGAAATTTCACAGGAGATTAGAAAATTTTTATGATAAATCGTTGTTCTTTGGAGAATTTAGACGTTAAATGTTTTAATAAGAGATGTTACTTTTTTTTTTAACAAGAAGTTTTTTTTTAATTTGAATGACACTTGATTCTTGTGATATTAAACTGTGATGAAAATACGGTTTTATAAAGATACAACAAAAACTTTTTATTTTTATTATTATTTATGAAATATACAAAGTAAGATAATATTTTGTAATAAAAAAGGTATGAATAACTCGTTGCAATATCAAGTTAATTAATCAAATTTTAATTAAAATCAAAACCATAAATAATTTATCGTCAACTTGACCACTTGTAATCAAATAATCTTTATCACACCAAGTGAAAACGAGAAATGAAATTTAATTTAATTTAATTTAATTTACGAAAATTTCTCTTACACCATTATACGTTAGAATTAAACAGAGAAACAAGAAAACTGCATCAGCTAATCATGAAAATAACTCTTGTTCAAGCACACTAGCTCAAAGAAAAAAAGACGAAAGACTTTAAATGGTAATGCAACGACAAAGGAGGCTACTTTGTGAAATTCGGAGAAAAAGAGAGGGACTTAATTTATTCGAATAAATATATATATTCTCAACGAGAGTGAACAGAGGTAGTTTTGCGTCTTGTCCAGCTGATGTATATAATTGTCGGCTTGACCTGGAAAAAGTGTATCTATTTTTACCGGGTTTTTTCTTGAGTCTCCCAGAGGATCTAGTCTACCTACGTCTACATTTAGCTTGAAAAATATCGAGATATAGAACAAGCGTGTCTTTGTTTTTGTAAAAAAAAAAACATCGATTTATAATATTATACTTGTGTCTTTGATATTGATTTTATTGCTTATAAAATTTAAAAAATATATATTAGAAACTTTATTTTACTACGTAAACATATTTATACTTTTGTAAATGAAGCTTTGCAACTAATTACATAAAGCTTGTAATGTGAAGTATTTAGTAAACAGAGTTCTTTGAAAAAAAGTAGGTCAATAATATTCAAGAATAAGCAGGTTGTTTAAAAATAAGATACAAATAATAAAAAGGCTAACATTCATTTCTTATCTCATATAAATTTTTTTTTAAATTTTTTTACTAATTACTAATAGCCAATTCATATTTTTTAATATTTAAAAATTTGTTAAATTTTAATTACTTGTTTTAATTTTTGAAATATTTAAATTTAAATATGTATTTTGTTCATTTTGCATTTTTTACATTTTTTAAAATTATTTCTTAGAAAAGTTATTTTATTCATTTACTTTATTTTTAACATTATTTAAATAAATAAAAAATTTACCTTGTAGTCATTATGATTATACAGTAACATAATTTTAATTCTTTTCAACATTATTAAAGTTAAAATTTTAATTTTACAAGACTTTTTAAATTTCTTTTTTACATTTAATAATTTGTCTTTAACATTAATTTTTTTATTTTTAATCTTTCTAAATAAATAAATATTTCCACGTTTAATTTATAGTAACGAGTCCATAAAAGCAAAATTGACACTGAGAGTCTCTTTAACCTCGATATTTCCCTCCAATATAAATCCAAATGAATCCAGTAACATCCCAATTTCCATAAAGTCTAATAGACTTTAAATAAGAATTGTCCCGCAGCATATTTCAAACCAAAAATCTCCATGTAATTCATAAAATATTTACAAAAAAAAAAATTCACCATCAACCATCGCTCGCAAAAACTCTTTCTCCCAAAAAAAAATTAATATTCTGTCAAGCTCTACCTTTTAAAAGAGTTTAACGAGTTCTTGGACGCTTGGCGAACTATTTTCCAGGCTCTTTAAAAGCACACCGGGGCCGTCAACCTCGGGACAGGCCTTTCGTTACTTAAAAAAAAAAAATAGTTTTTTCTCAGCATAGTTGTTGCGATTCACGCCTGTACAGCTCGTTTTTTTCGTCGTCGTTGACATCTTAGAGTTTCCATTTCCTGTGGGCGCACACGAGTGGTAGGACGTTTCTATCCCTACCTAGCCTCCTTTGCTTTTTCAAGTTGGTTTAGCACTTTTTTTTTACTATTTCTTCATTTTCGTGGATACTCAAGATTTGTCGTAGGTTTGGAAGCTTGAAGTGCTCTTCGCTTGAATTTTGCCGCCAAGTGTAATCGACCGTTAGATCTGAAGCTTGCAGGCCAATACTGTTCAAAGAGAGTTGGACTATTTTTTTTTTTTTTTATTTTATTTGAAGAGTTATTATATGAGGAGATTTGAAAAGACTCTTAAAATTGGTTTAACGGTAGAGCTCTACTTACAATTTCAACGAATGATCATTCTTTTTATTTTAAAGTTTAAGTTTATAGTTATTACTTTTTAAATTTTGTAAAGTGAAATTTCAAACATTTTTTTTTTTTTTATAATTTAATGTTTTACGATGTAACGTAAATAAATGAATTATTTTAATACAGTTAAAAATAATTAAAAATTAATATCTGATCAATGGGAACACGAAATACTAAACGCAAGTTTATCAAAGCTCTATAGCTAATATAACTACACCAAGCAGCTTGTGCTATCAAACGTACACTTTGATAGGAAAAGGAAGGAAGAGAGAAAGTGAAGAGCGATTTCAGGGAATCAGAATTACTCGACAGATATCGTTAGTTTGAACAGCCGTCCAGTAGCTTTCTAGTATATACACAGAAAGGATACACGTGTACATTCAAGAGCTCGAGAGCTATATACTCTCTCCGTAAATATTAGCTTCGCGCAATTCGCGTTTGGCTACGCAGAGAACCATGTACGCCTTCCGAATGCACCTAATGAAGTTTTTAATTTGCGCGCGACGCGAGAGAGCTTGCAAGCTCATAGCGAGCGTCACCCCTTACTAAATAGAGAGCCTAGTCATCATCTTCTTTTTTTTCTTTTTTCATGCGCTTATATTAACCGGAATTAACGGCGCCTCTCTCAACAACATGCTGTCACGTATTTCTTTCTCTCTCTCTTTTTTAACGTGGCAAGCAAAAGCTCTATACCTGCTGCAAATTACGCTACCGTCGAGCTTTACGAGCCTACGTGTTTCGCAGCCTTCCTTATAACGCGTGAAACTTGGTTTTTTCTCTCTCTCTCTCTCTCTCTCTCTCTCTCTCTTGTTTGCTAGCTAAAATAAAAATAAAAATAAAAAAGTAAAAAACAAAATTTGTTAGAGTCGCAATATAGAGACGTATTTTGGACGTTTTGCAGGGCGAAAAAGACGGGTAGGGGAAAAATGAAGAGGGAATATAAAACACACTTCTCGCGAGACGGTTTTTTAGTAGAGAGAGAGAGAGAGAGAGAGAGAGAGAGAGAGAGAGAGAGAGAGAGAGAGAATTTTGTGAGTTTGCGTACAAACACAGAGTCGTATAAGCTCACACATACACACATTCGTTTTCGCCTTGCACCTTTCTCTGCTTCTTCTTCTTCTTCTTCTTCTTCTACTAATAGCGCATTAAAACGAATTTGTCGTTATACAACTTGTATGTAGGTATACGCGTAGAAAGTCAAGCGAGCGCCTTTTCATTAAAGCTCAAGCCCTCGAGAGATTGTGAGCTTGGACTACTACAACTACTACTACTCAATGCTGTACACACTATGCTGTGCTTGCACTTGCGAAACTGTCGTGAGCTTTTCTGTTTTAGCGAGAAAGCTTTTCGTGATGAGAAAGAAAGAGAGAAAAAGAGAAGAGAGAGAGAGAGCTTTTGAATTCTCTTATTAAGTTTATATTATACGTTTCTGTTTGATTGTTCTTATTGTATTTGCATAATTAGAATTGTCGTTTGATTAAAAGTAATAATGATAATAACTAAAGAGAGGAAAAGAGAGATTTGTTAGGCAAAGAGAAACATGATAATTATTTTGTTTACTGTGATATATTATATAAACTTGAGTTTGTTTTGATGATATTCATTATTTAAGCCTTGTTTTCTAAAGTTATCACCGTGTGATTTTAGTTTAAATATTATTTAGATTAGGTTATTTGACGTTAATTAACTGTAAATAAAAATATTTTTAAAAAATATTCTTACAAATAATAGAAAATGAAAAGAAGAAAAAATCTTGTATAGCTGAATAGACTAAAGTCAAGAGCTTGACCTTTTGAGAGGCCTAGTCACAAGTAAGAAGCCGCCGGATTACGGGCAATTGAATGTCCATTCGTGCGAGGAGAAATCCATTTAAAAAGCCAATGCTTTGAACGAACAACACATATATATACACAGATACAATTTGAAGAGTCTATAGAGGAGACGGCAACTCAGTAAAGTCGCTTGTTACACAGCTAAGTCGAAGTGGTCACCATTGGTAAGGGGTAAGACGTACCTTATTCTTTTTCTTTTTCTTCTTCTTCTTATTTTTTAAGCTGTATTGGACTAGAGGCTTTGTTATGTAGTTGTGCGAATCGAGAGTTTCGCTTCATGGTGGCCCTGAAACGTTTCTCAAGAAATGCCTATTGTTGTCATTTCGATGAAAAGTATATAATTGGTATGAGGGAGAACGGAAATATGTGTTTGTGTGTGTGTGTCGGTTAAGGATTGAGATTTGGTAATTTTAATACTGTATAACCTTTTTGGTATTCGTAGTGAGAAAGATTGTTGTTTTATGCGGGAGAGACGGAGAACGCCGGATATTGATGACAAATACGATTGATGAATTTATTTTATTGGGATTTTATATATTTTTTTTCCCTATGTTTCTCTCTTTTTATTGTTTTAGTGAGGTGAATATTTCATATTAAACAAAAATTTAAATCAATTAATTTATATTTATTGTTTATTCAATAAAATTGATCAATTAATAATAAGTAATGTCATAAGATAAATTTTTTTTCAGTACCTTTACCTACTGCCAAACAACTGAAATATTCTATACCTTAATAAAAAAAAAAAAATCATTTAAACATCTGGATTATCTCAAGCGTTAAGAATATGAAAAAGAATAAAATGATCTCCTCACAACGTGAACCACAGCATTATCTCTTTAATTAAAGCTTTTACGATTTTCGTATATAGGAAGGAATATGACGTGTCCGAGAGTAGGACATCGTATTATAGCTGTGCGACGTTAATTATTGCGGCTAAGCGTTGGTATTTCGGACTTTTGCTGCTTGGCCAGTATATATACCACTGACACACATACACACATACACGCGCGTATACTTATATATAAGAGCGAATTTCATTAAGATGGAAACTTAACGCGGATTACAGCTAGACGCGTCAAGTCGTACAAGAGGGATGGATATTAAAAGAGTGTTTTAAGCTTGACTTGGCGTTTATAGAGTAAAAAGGATGAGGATGAGTCGCTGCATTAATTTACTATGAAAAATGTGCTTGCGGACTTGCAGGAATTGCTGCACATAGGAAATGCTTTTAGATTTTTGGTGGTGTTTAGACTAATTATATTGCGTGTGTGAATGTGTGTGTGTGTGTGTGTGTGTGTGTGTGTGTGTGTGTTTTGTGATTATGTTTTTGGAATGCGTGTCTTGTTTTGAGATATGAGTGATTTAGAATTTGGATAATTTGAATTTTAATATGGATTTTCAAAATATAGAAAGGATTTTTGAAGAAAAAGTTCTTTTAATTTAAATAGAAGTTACTTTCACTTTTATTCATCTTACAAAAAAATTCTTATTATCTAAATTCCAAAAAAATAAAAACCATCTTTAATTATGTACAATCGAACACGTACTTCTCGACACACATATCAGATGTATTCTCTACCATAAAAAAAAACACTATACCCCACACATAAAATCTCAAAACAAAAATAAAACATACATCCAAGAAGTAAAATAAAAGAAAAGAAAAAGATAACAATAAGAAAAAGGGGTTTGAAGAACCAGGATAAAAATAAAAAGAAGAAAAAAAAGAAAAGACGCGTGCACACAGGTGGGACGTGTATGTCCATTTCAGGCGCGGTGAAAGAACAAGCCTGGCATTTGAACGACCTTTCCCTCTTTTCTTTTGCGTCTTTTCGAGCATACTGAATAAAAGAGCCACGCGTTCATTCAACGCGCCTGGCACGGAAGCCACGGCTCATCCGGGAAAACTTGAGTATTTCCGCGGCTAATGTGAGGAAAGAAAGAGAGAGAGAGAGAGAGAGAGAGAGAGAGAGAGAGAGAGAGTAAGAAAAAAAGAAGAAGAGCTCGTTGCTCTTTATCTCGCGCTGCGCTACGTGAAAGGAGCTTCTTACAATTTTCCTCCCTGTGGATAAGCGTCCTTATGGAATGCTGCTTCGTATTTACTGGTATTACATTTTTAAAAATTTTTTCTTGGTTATCTTTTTATTCACAATAATGTTAATTTTATTTGTTATTTGTTGATTATTTTTTGTTTTTGTTGCTAATGATTTTTTGAATTTTATTTTGATATTTTTAAAGGAAAAAAATAATTAAATATAAAAATACTTGATTTTATAATTATAGAAAATTTTAAAGTAGCGATTTTTGTCATTTTTTAATTATGAGTATAAAAATAAAATATCAAAAAAAGAAGAAAATTAGTAAATTTATATAAAATAACTTTTAGAAAACTAGATGAAAATCCAAGTTTTTTTTTTCACTCATAACTTGATAAAACAACTTTGAACATCTCCCACTTCAGTAGAGTTATTTTTTAGTTTACCTTTCAAAAAACCTTACTTTTCCGTCCCAATAAACGAAAGATTCACCTCTTTTTGCAAGCTTTACCTTTGACTTCCAAAATTTGCAAGCATCTCTCTTCTGCTTTATCAAACGAAACTGTTTGCAAGAGGGTTATACTTGCAAAAGTAAAATAAAATGCTTTATTTTTTTTTTTACTTTTTACTTTTTTTCTCGTAGTGTTGTGGAAGAGAGAAGATTTAAGAGTTCAGAGATAATTCGGTAAAACTCGCATTTGCTTAATATTTTCTTAGCAGAGCAGTGTTGCATTTCATTTTCCGGCGCGTGTCTCATCCGGAAAAAAAAAATAATAACTTTGGTAGAAGAGATGTAATGAAATGAAAAGGGAGAAAAAAAAAGATATGAAAGTCAATGTATGTTGTTTATATAAAATGAAAAATTGTAATGATGATTATAGAAGGAAATTGCACGAAATATGAATTTTATAAGTTATGTAAAATCTTCTGTGTGCGTTAAAATCTACGATTAAAATATCTCTTTCCCAAGTCTTTTTACAACACAAACAATTTCAATATGTTAAACAAACTTTCAACACTTCTTTGTCTGCTAAAACAATAACCTCTTCTCTTTAAACAAACCACAAAACTTTTTTTAACATAAATAATTCATAAAACATTTATAATAAATAAATAAAAAAAAGTTAATACATTAGACATAAAAGCAGCGTTTTACGTCCAACGTCAAAATCCTTTAATTACGAAATAACAAAAAAGGTTGTGCACAAAATTTACCTTGGTACACTGCAACATTTTCTACACGTAATAAGTAATGAAAAAGATGGTCCGTGGAACAATACACCTGCAGCTGAAAGATACAAAAGACCGCAGGAAAGCTTTATATATCCACGAGTTGCGTGCAAGAAAAGAAGCACAATGTTAACTTGCGTGAGTTTACTATAGGACTTGGTGGTTAAAATTTTTTTATTTAAAAAAAAAAAAATATGGTGGGCATGAGGTTATAGAAAAACTGATTTCTAATGAAGGTTAGTTGGATAATTTTTAAAAGAATTTTATATAGTTTACATTTCTTCTTTTTTTTACGAATACCTGTAAATTTAAATAAAACAAAATAAATAGTAAATTTATAATTTTATCATATTTTTTTTTTTTCAATATTTCTATTTCATACTATAGGTATATTTTTTAGATTCAAGTAAATACATCAACTGTTAACCAACTGAAAAAAAAAATGTTCTTTTCGGCACAAAAACAAAAAAAAAAAAAAAAAAGAAACCCATACAAATTGAAAAACTCAATATAGATACATCGGTAGTAGTTACTCAATAAAAATAACAATTTCTATTCGTTCTACACTTCAATCACTTCCAAAAGCATTGAAACAACATTTTTATTTACCACGTATAGAGAGGCTTCTATGAACAAACATTCCTCACAAATCGCAACTTTTTACCAATCACATCCCTCCTCTGTAACAAAGAATCTCTTTATATCTCTACCATAAAGCTATCATACAATCTAACCGAGTTATTAAATCAATCATCTCTACTATAATCGCTATTATCACTCGCTTATGATCTTCAATCAAATTATTCATTATCGCACGATTATATGTAATCGCTATTATACACACCTTATTTACCCTAACGTACCTCTAATAAATTCACATACACAACAAAGTAAAAAAGCTCTCGCTTATATAAATATACGCTATATCATTAAAACAACGTATACCCTACATGTAACACCAGAAAGCCAACGTAATGGCAATTCGTTGTGTAAGTCTAAGTATATATATATATATATATATATCAGGGGCTGCTTTTAATAATACAAGTTTGTTATACACGTAAGGTAACTGTCATCCTGTGTTCACCGAGTCGTGCGCAGCTTCGTCAATTATGTTTCTATACCACCGCAGCATCTTAGCTCCTCTGCATGTATATATGTGTCTTTCCCTTAATTCGCACGGCTGCGTTTTCTCTAAGTCTTAATACCTGAGAGAGAGAGAGAGAGGGAGGCACGTTTTTGGCTTATTAATTGTTGCCCTTCGTATATTACTTCTGAAATTTACGGTTGTTTCAGTATTATTTATGAGAGAGATGTTTGTTTGAAAATTTTGTGTGTGTGGTTGTAATTGATAAAAGAAAAAAAAAGGAAAAATAAATTTTTAATGATTTTTAGTTAACTATTAAAATTATTTTTAATGATACAAATTTTTAGTAAAATTTTAAAGTATTTAGTAAGCGAAGAAAAAAAGAACAAAAGTAAGAATTAAAATCTTTTGATAAAGGTCACTTAAAATTAGAAAGATACTTTTACAGTTATTACCAATATAAAAAAAAAAAATGTTTATTACGTCTTCTAACGACAGATCTAAAAAAAAAAGATTGTGTCGAGCGACACAATAACAAAGACACTTCGTTTCACATCTATTGTCGCAAGTAATAAAGCGAACAATAATAAAAAAAAGCAGTATAAGAAAGAAAAGCAAAAGAACAAAAAGAGAAAGACACATCATAATATACTCCAGATGGATAATATAAACATCGTAGAACAGTAAGAACTAACATTAAAGACCGAGTGTTTTATATTATATAATCACGTACATCTTCACATATAAAATCTATATAATTCAAGCTCACATATAATATAAAGACGTGATTACTGCCAAGTTGACTCTCTAAACTATTCTATGTGTACGAGGTCGAGGTTAACATGCGTATACAGTCTTGTGTATGCGGTAAAGTCGAGAGAAAGAGAAGGGGGATATTCCCTTTATACACTCAGTGAAGAAAATCTTTGTCGGTGCAACCGACTGTGGCTGCGTTATTATGTAAAAAGATGCATTCAACTCACCCCTTGGACTGCGCTTGCATTATCTTTGTGTGGGATTTTTCATTCCCCTCTTTACTTTTTTTCCCTTGTCGTCGTCGTCGTAGTCGTCGTGTTGGACGTTACGAAAGAAAAGTGAGGAAAGAGCGGACAAAAGGGGTTGGTTAGTAGGGTTGCTCTGATCTCACTCTATGTATGGTCTTTCTCTGACAACTCACGCAGAAGTGGACGCTGATTGCGACTGACCGCTATGTGGGTGGATATATATATATACATATATATATATATATATATATATATACATATATATATATATATGTGTAGTGGTAATGATAGAGGGAGAGG
>JAPYZE010000735.1:0-56682 GCA_030522805.1 Leptomastidea abnormis
ATATGTGTTGTTGAGGTCGTTGGACTTGTTACTTCCGGTTTTCAACACTTTTTTTTTTTTTTTTTTTGAATGACAAAGTCGATATTGCTGTTGTTTAAGGAATTTATTATAGAGATGAATGCTATTGTTGGATACTATAATAACTTCATGATTGACTTGATTTGGTTTTGGATTTATGTTGCGTTAATTTTTAACGAGTGTCTTAAAATTCGGGAATGGTAATGGCGGGATATTTGATTTTGTCGTTTTGATTCTATTATATAATTTTGTTTAATAATAGGAAATTTTGGGGGTAGGTACATGTATATAGTTATATGGTGTACAAATTTTGTAAAGATTATCTTGTTATGTGGAGGATATAATTATAGGGTATACAAAATTATAATCTCTTCGATTTTGTATTTTGAAATAATGATTTAATGGTGAAATTAAAGAGGTATGGTAGAAATAAGAGGGTTTTATTAAGTAATAAGGGAAAGGGGCGTTTTATTTTAATTATATTTATGTAGCATTTACAATTTATGAATGACGAAATAAATGATTTTTTTTTTAAATTTTAAATTTTGTTACAAGTCAAAATAGAACTAATGTATATTCAAATGCTTTTTGGCTTGGTAGTACATAATTTTGGATTTTTGCTATTACTCATAAGTAGGTGGTACCTTATGTTATATATAAGTGCTTGTTTTATAATAAATGTACGCTTGTGCTTATTTTGTAAAATTAGAAATTAAAAAATAATTTTGGCTGTTTTTAATCATATAAATAACCTGTTTAAATTTATAAATCTTTTTTTTTTTTTGTTACAAATAAGAAAAATTTTTCTGATGGTTTTACATGAAACAAATTTAAATTACTAAGTGAAAATGACTTTTAATCATTGTCAAACGTACATAGAGATAATACATTTTAGAAATTAAAGTGTTAAAATATTAATTCCTATGCAATGATAGAAGCACTTTAAAAGTGAAAATGAATCACGTTACTTCTAGTTTACATTTTTGTTCAACAAGAACATTTTATAATACCAACTGCAAAGAGATTTACATGCAAACCTTCAAAGGAGATTCTCTTGCTTGTGTATACACCTCAAATATTTGCCATAAAATAAATTTTAAAATCTAAAATCATATTATATTTAAACTATCATTAAAAATTCCTTCACCTACAACAGTTAACAAAAAAAAAAGAAAATACCAATTAATCAAAATTAAAAAATAAATTTTTATTTAAATTATACAAACTCACATATCCCCCCAAAAACTCAACCACACACAAATTCACCTCTCTTAATTTAATTCCACTTTCAAATAATCATCCTCTCATCAAATCAATTTTTCTCTCTTTCTCCTTCACATAAGTAGTATAATACATACTTAAAAAAGCTCAAAGGCATAGAATATACAGAATAAAGGAAGAATCTTACTACTGTGTGGCCTAGTTGTGTGTTCCCTCTTGGCGCCTCAAAATTATTAGGCTCTGTGTGTGTGTGTGTGTGTGTGTGTGTGTGTGTGTGTGTGTGTGTGTGTGTGTGTGTGTTTGTGTGTGCGCGCGTATGTATAACCCACGCGCGTAACACAATCCGTATATATACCGCTATGGTGTAGCATCAGTGTATAAAGTATATATACATATATAGGACAGTCAACCAAATTTAGCGACTCTCTTTCTCTTTTTCTCTCTCTTTCTATAAGACTGCAGGTCAGACTCAGACGAGATTTGGAGGAGAATATGGAGCTTGCATATATATGTATATAGAAAGAAAGTTGATTATTGTAAGAAGCTTTGTGTTATGTAGATATGTTTTCTTAATTGTAGAATTTTGGTAGAATTTTTTTCTTTTATAATTAGATTTTGGTTGTGGATATAGGGAAATTGATGTAGTTGATGTAATCTTTTTTTTTTACTAAGACAAAAATTTAAATGATTCTGTTTTATTTTCGTGTTTCGGATTTTCCCTTAATATGTTCCAGTTTGCACACGAAATGTTATAAATGAGAAATGATTTTATTAATTTTTTTTTTTTTTTTAATGATGAATCAATTTGATGAATAAAGTTCTCGAATGTTGATGCAGATACAATTTTAAGGAGAAGGATATAATAAAGCGTTATTATAAATTTCAAATAAACTTTTGCCAAAATATGTATATACGCGTGTTCTTCGACAAATATGTTACTTTTGTATGTGTGTACGTATGTGTGAGTGTGAGAATATAATGGAACAATATAACTTCTTGGCAATATTTATTTTCATATCTGCCAAGTGCATTTAATGTTTACAGAAATATCGAAAACGTACGCGGGTTAGAAATATCATGATTATTAAAGTTGCGTAATTTTTAGATATTTTTATGAAGAAATATTTTTGTTTATGAATTTTATTATTGTTAATTTGATGATACTTTTTGGAATTTTTTATTTTTGATTGTTTTAAAATGTGGTAAAATTTATTGAGACGCCGTAGTTCCAGTTTCATGGTATTTACATGGTTTAAATTAAAGTTAGGTGAAACTTTTTATAATTTCATACATTGAAAATTTGTACTATGTTCAAGTTTTGTTTATGATTTAAAAAATAAAATTAAAAAAAAACTGTCATTTGGTACTATGCATTAATGATAAAAAATAAAATAATTGGTATTTTCATTTTGAAAATAGAAAAATATTTCATAATACATTTAGAAAATATACTGATCCCATTTTTGAAAAATTTGTTTGCTGGCAAGTATATGGTTTACGTTATACTAAATCTACAATAAAATTGTATCAAAATATTCTTAAGATCGAGCCAATACATTATGAAAAATATTGAAAATAACAAAAATTTTATAATACACGATTATAAAAAAATTTAAAAAATAAAAGCATATTAAATATATATGAAATCATTAAAATAGCAAATCCAAAAATACATAAAGTTCATCTAAAAAATCTCTCTCTGCAGTTACGCTTGAATCATTTACTTGAAATAGATAAGTTTCATTGCTTTGAAAATAGAATATTAGAAATATACAAGCCAAACGTCGTTTTACATTTAAAAATAAAACCTTCAAATTTATTTAAAAATATTTATCATATGTTTATGAAGTATAAATATTTTTTTTTTTTTTTAAATTTGCCCTTGCTAAAATATTTTTCTCATATCAAAATATTAAAAAAACTTTTTACAATAAACAGTAAGATAATTTTGACATGGTGTCCCACATAAATTCTTACGAATTTCAAATATATATACATTAACACTATCAATTTTCTTTATTTCTCAAAATTTTGCCTCCTCATTCTTCCTCCTCATGTTATTATTTTCTCAACCATCTTTTCTCAACGACGACGCCACACTAATTAAAAGAGCTTTACCCTAAACCAGTCCATTCTCCTATATAGCCATTTAAAAATTACCTCATCACCAATTTAAATCTCAAGCCAATTAATATTCTTCCTTCATTTTATTTTTCATACTCGACAGCTTTAAAATTAGCAAGTATATATACTGCAACAACAATAACAAGCCTTTTTCCCATAATCTCAGAATTGATTACCCAGTAAAATTTAAAAATTTTCCTTTACATCTTATCTCTTTACTATATTCTAAAGTACCTCGTCTTACGTACCGATGGTTATAAAAAGCTTTTGTATGCATGTATACACATACAACCACCCACGCGAACATCATCATCATCATCATCACCAAGTTGACGACCTGCAGTTGAGAGAGCATTTTCATCTGCATCTTTGCTGCTGTTTTATTTTTGACTACAGAGAGCTTGCGAGCTTTGCTGAACTATAAGAGAGTTTGTGTGTCAGAAATAAAATTGGGGGAAAAACGGGACGAGCTTTACTGAGGTAGTGGAGGAGGAGGAGGAAGAAGAAGTAGAGGTTGAGAGACAGACTGTGAAAATATGTATGCTCATGTGAGAGATGCTTGATGAGGTGAAGGAAGTTTTTTTTTTAAAAATTCTTTTTGTTCTTGATCTCTTCTTATTCTTTAGGATATTGGATAGGATTATGTGAGAAAAAAGTTTTTTTGTGTGGTTATCGAGGTGTGTTGTCTCCGAAAAGTTTGAGAGTATAACTAGAGAGTGAGAAAGGGAAAACTTTATTGGTGGTAGAGGGATGTTACTTTATGAATTTCTATGAATTTAAAAAGGTACATTTTTCGAAGAAGAAAAAATAAAAGCTTGAAAACTTTTATGTTTGGACAGACAAAAATTTATTTAAATGTACGAGGAGAAATAAAAAAAAATTTTTTTTTGGTGATCTATTTATAAATTAGCCTTTTTCATCTTGCTAAAACGTGTATACTTTAGTTTGACAAAAAAAGAAGACAAAATAAAGATAAAAGTGAAAAATAAGAACAAAAAAAATATTATTTACATTGAAAGCTATTAATTTTCTTATATATTTTTTACTTCAATTTTTCCTTCTTGATATTCTGTGATAAAAGAAGAATAATTCGCAAATATATCATTCTACCGATAACAAATTTGAATAGCAGTAATTGTTTACATTGCAATTTTTATTTATATAATCTTTTTTATTTTAGTTTTTTTACAGTAAATCAAGTACTTCAAAAAATTATAAGTAAATATTATAATTCAAGCATCTTTTGCAAAAATTAAAAAAGAACGTGAATTTATTAACTGTTTATTTTTATCTAAGAAATCATATATTTTTACCATAATATGTTATAGAATCATTCCCCAATTTAAGCTCTCACTTTTTTTTTCATACACACACATAGGTATATAAATACGCCGTTAAAAATAAGGTTTTATCATCTCGTTTACGCTTATTACCGTCGTTACTTCGTTTATACGTTTTTTTTTTTTTTTTTTATAATTTGATTTCGTTGAAGTAAGTAGTCTCACATCAACAACTCGTACGGACAAGTTTTTACGATTCTTTGCTCCAAAGCGTGAAATCGACTTTTGCCAGTCAAAATTTTCCAAAGAATAAAGCAGCTTCAAATCAACACGTGCTTCTGTAATACACAACACACCAACACACGTATACACATTTTAACACATACACATACTATAAATATATTGCTTAAAGAACCAAAAATATTCAAGGCAAACATAACTCGTAAATCAGTAATATATAAAGAAGAAAAAAAAAATGAAAAAAGAAATATTAAAATTTTTGCTTATTTTAATAGAGAAATAATCTCATGGACGTTAGCCAGAGTATACGAGTAAGCTCGCGATTTTCTGCAATATCGTTTTTAGTATAAGTATATACATATATCCAACATCAAAATCCAATTAATTTTAATTCAGACCGACTTTAATATAAAATATTTAATGAGCCGATTCGAGGAGACTATCATCGTCTACTCTCCTACTCTTTCTTTCTCACTTACTCACTATACGATATTAACCTTATCTATATTCGTTCATGGCTAAACCAAATAAATTCACTAATTATACAAATGTAAAAAATTTAAAAAATTTTTTAAAACTTACATTTTGTAAAAAATAAATAAAAAAAATAAAATTCAAAGGTTACTTAAATCATCATCCAGACGCTAAATTATTCTCTATAACATTAGCCACACATACACACACACACACACACACATACACAAAAGCTCCCAATGTCTAGCCATATAGCCCACGTCGAATCTTATTTTCGTCTACGCTAAAAATTCCACAAAACAGTGTTCTTCTAATGAGCGTGACGAGAAGAGGAAAAGATGGGTGGAATTGGAAGGAGTAAGACGTGGAGGAGGAAAAAGAGCGAGCAAGTGAGTGGGATGATAATGGTGGTGTGGTAGTAGATGAGTCACTTGCTAAGCTCACCTGCTTGTGTTCGTTTTCTATATATTTTTGTACATGTGTGTATACTCCCGATAAATTCATATATCGATGATGGCTCCTAGCCAGAAATATTATAGTGTAGGTATATGTATAAAATCATCCTTTTCTTTTTCCTTTATCGTCTGATTTTCTTTTTAATGTACAACCCATTAATTTTTCTGTATGATACCTAATGACGAGCAAGATCGTTCTTTAAAAAAAACGTGTCCATAGGATACAGATCTAAGAACCAATTCAATTTTATATATATCTATCAAGCTTTTTCCTTTCAAATAAATATTTGTAAAATATTTGCTTAATAATTTTAATTTTAAAATAAATAGCGGGCATACACAAATTTTAAATAATAATAATAATAATAATAATAACAATTGAATCTTGTATAATTTTATAATTACATCTTTCATATTGTAAAAATCAGAATAATCGACCATTTGTTCAAAGTTGCACGTAACTATATTTACAAATCTTCAAAAACAAAATAAAACAAAAAAAAAAGTAAGAAGATGTATAGCGATATACTAGTCAAGTATTGCCGTGCGATTTGTCTAATAATCGCAAAACAAGCTGCTAATGTTGTACACGAAAGTCGAAAGCGCGCGCGCGCGTGTGTGTGTGTGTGTGTGTTTATGCACGTGTTTGTTGCATTATGGCCCTCGGCATCGAGCCCACTTTCAGTGAAAAGTTTGAATATACGCACACATACATAAGCGCGAGCTTGCAAGCACAGCTTGACACGGTATGATGAATACTTTTTTCAAGGCAATAGAGCACGCCGAAATATCATTCGTGTTTCTTTTAACTCTTCTACACCACTTCTCTCTCTCTCTCTCTTATATCTATCTCTCTCTCCAATATTGCGAGAAAAGCTTGCAAGCACACTTTACTTTAATATCGAGTGCAAAATTTTCAAAGTTTTGTAGAATAGCTGCCAATGCGCACGTCGACCAAATCGCTTGCGTCGTTTTCTGTGTGTGTATGTATTTTTGAGTGTTTCTTTTTGAGACCGGGTGCAATATTCGAGATGATGCTGAGAGAATTTTTTTTTTGTTTGATTATTTATCATTTTGGATAACTTTTGATTTTGAATTATTATATGTATGTTAGAGTTTGAAAAGTCTCAGTTAATAGAACGACGGTCTTGTAATCCATAGGTTGTGGGTTCAATTCTAAATATCTGTTACTTCTGAGACATTTCGTAAGACTTTGCATGCCTTATATATACTCAATAAAGTGTCAAATAGGCTTTATATTAAAAAAAAAAACGTATTGTTTTTTATTTACTACTTGTTTAATAATTGTTTGGAAATTTTTTTTATGCAGATAATCTAAAATAAGTCTGCAATGTTTATTATTCTTAAAGAATATCATTTTAATTTACTTTATATAGTACGCATAACGAATATTAAAAATTTAATATGAAATTTTTATGAAAAAATTTAATATCCAGTCAAAATTATTCAATTTTAATGTGTAAAAATAGATATTAAAATGAAATTTAAGTTTTAATAAGAACCAAGAAAATTATAATAATTTATACCAAATGGAATAACATTCGATAAAATTAAATAAAACATCGACCCCGTAGCAACTAATAAATTAATGATACGCATTTTTTATATACTCTTAATTAATTAAAATATATTAATAAACTTTATATATTTTCTCAAAACTAAATACACTAAATTTATCATCAATAAAAACTAATATTCATATTTCACGACTAATTTTTCAAAAAAAATTTAAGAATAAAAATATTTAAAAGAAGAAACTTGAAAAATAAAGCTAGCAACAAACAACGTTCTCAAAAAAAAAAAAAAAAAAAACAGCAAAAATATATGATAGCTAGCCAATGTAGAATAGCAGATATATAAAAGCTTACAGATCTTAAAAAGCAAGTAGTCATCGGCACGCGATTCAACTACATGAATCTCTATGAATGTATGTATGTATATGCAAGCTCTCGCATAAATGGCATAAACAGCGAAATAAATCAGTCGCTATGAAGCAAATATCCCTGTGGCAAAACGAACGATTTCTAGCTGGCAAACTAGTCGCAAGTGTCGCTATATGCTATGCTAGCAGTAGTAGTAAGAGCTATATGTATATAACCTGGCGTTATTATCTTGTGAGTCATGCTCAGTAACGTGTGTTATGTATATGCAGAGAGGGGAAGATGGTGTTTGAGACTGAATGTTTGTGTGTGTGTGTATTTGCGCGAATGCAGGATAGGAAAAATTTCAAGGCCAAACCAGACCGAAATCCGATACCAGACCCCCATGGCCGCGTAATGGCCTTACACAATGACGAAGCGCTCTCTATACTTGCGGCGCCTATATACTCTCTTGAGAGCGTATCACTTAACTTTTTAACTTTGCTAAAATTCTTTCTTTTTTTTTGGTGGCCATGATACGTTAAACTTTCTTTTCTTTTTTATTTACAAAATTGAATGAAATTTACGTGGTGGTTAAGTGATGAGGAAAGGTCGAAAAATTTTTTTTTTGATGAGCTTGCGAGCGAGCTTTTTTGAGCTTGCAACTATAGCTCTGAAAAGATGAATAAAGTTTGGGTATGTGTAAAATGAAAAATTGTGCTTATGTTAAAAAAGAAATTTGATGAAATATTGAAATAAATTTGTTGGTATTTCTTAAGATATTTATTACACTTCACTTGTGTTTGATGTAGCGAATCAGTGAAATTAAGCAAATAACTCTATTACGTAAATAACGTAAAACTTAAAAATACTTAAAAAAAAAAGTTTTGTAAATGAAGACATAAACACAAAATATTAATGGTATTTTTATAATTTAATTCCATTATAAATTGTTGTTAATTTTGTATCGATAATTTTTCAAGTACTTTTTGTGCTTGGCATATTTATAATGCTTATTTTATTATTAATTTTTAAAAGTAGATATTAATATTTTCTAATTTATTATTTGTCGATAAAAACAAGTTTTCTAGGATTGATATTGTAGAGATTGATGTAATCGATAGGAAAAGCTTGCAAGCTCTACTTTAATAATTAAGTTAGCAGTTGTTGCTAAGCAACTTGTTCTTATAAACAACAAATGTTAACTTTTTCAAAATCAAAAAAGAAAAACACTTTCACAAGCTACAGAATAAAAAAATTTTTTGTAAAATTTTTAATCTTTAATAAAGACAAATAAAACTATTTTGAAAAAATTCTCGATATGTTATATCATAAATAATAAAATACATCTATCATATAAAAGCACTTAACATGGCAACTTTATGATATATCGTCAAAAAACATATAGAGAAGTTAAAACGTATTAAAAGTATGACTGCCAAACGATTCCATAAATACACTCGAAACATCGTACATATTTCCTGTGTCATTTCGATGACTTGTGTGTATGTCAGAAAGAGTCACGGAGAGCTTGCAAAAAAAACTGACACTTTTTTAGTACTTTATTTAGCAGAAAATTTCAAGTTGGCAGATATAATCGTCACCTTTTTTCTTCGAACAATAGATTCTTTGTGTTACTTGTAAAGCATATTTTGTATACGTATAGTTATATATTTTTTGATGGAATATTGATTATTCATTTTTAGAAATTGCTAAAATTGTATTTTATTTGCGTAATTACGAGTTGGCAATTAAAATCATTGATAGACGTAATTAGGTGTTAAAATTGTACGATTAAAATAATGTTTTCTTGGTTTCGTTTTATTATATTTAATTTAATATTTGATTTAGTGTTTTTTTTATTTTTATATTTAAATATTAATGTACATCAATTATTTACTTGCGCAATTCATATAATACTGTACATAAGTTCAATCAATTGTAATCTATAAAATATCCGGGTATATAATGAATAAATAAAATTCATAATAATTACCAAGTAGTTAATTATCTTACTGATTATTTATGCATATATATTTATACATGACAAAAAAATTGAAAATTATACAAACGTATAATAAAATTTAATAAAAAATTGAAATCATCGCATTATTTTAAATTTATAACCTTCATCATCATAAAAAATGATCATTTAACTTTTCTTCAAAAGTATAAAGTATTATGAACAAACGAAGCACGTTCTAATCATAGCAACGTCGAGATTTAAAATTCCAGGAGAACTAAAGAGATACACATACACAAGAGAGAAAGAAATTTAAGTTTTAGCTAATTTATACAATTTTCTTTTGTTAAATCTAGAAAAATGAAAAATTATTTTATAAATTATTTTAACAGAATTAGTTATAAAGATTTTTCTGAAAATAATCTTTTATTCTTCTTTAGTAATATTAATATCTGATATCTGCTCTAAAATAAAGATGCGTATTTCTATAAAGAAAAAGTTACAATCCAAATAATTAAAGAATAATGCACACAACTTATGCACATATTTACATCAATTTATTTAAAACCTTGAAATCGCAATACCTCCAGCATCGATTACTACCTATAATGCGTAAAAATCATAAATTATCTATTTCTGATAGGTTAATTTCCACGACGCAACAGACAATCCAAAAATAGTTGGACAATCTTGGAAATCTGCCGAGCAGCCGTCAACGTACGATAAAGTTGTGATTACAGATCCACCGCAGGTGTTTTGGTAAATCTACAAAGTTTAGATTTGATCGGAAAGTAATTAATGTGTATATTTGGCCGACCGTATCTCGACTTATTCTACTGATCGTGCATACTCTGAACTTGGTACTCACCTTTTTGCGTTTAATTGTTAATTAAATGTTATTAAGTAAATGAGAAATTATTTTATTTATTGATTTGATGTTTATTTACAATGGGATTTAAATACTTGATGAATTATATAGCTGAGAAAAATATGTACCAAGTGAAAACCAGGAATAGCTTTGTTGGTTAAGTGCTAGTATAGGAATCTACAGGTTGTGGGTTCGATTCTTGGCCTCTACCGACTGAGTGATTTCATGTGCTCATATGCCAAAATACACTCAATAAAGTGTCAAAACGGCTTTAAAATAAAAAATAGATTCTGTCACACCTACTTCCATAAAATTTTTTTTTTTTTTTTCCTTTGTAAAAAAATATAATTTAAATTGACTTTTAAAGGATCAACACGCTAATGGTAACAAATTGATTATTTTCCTTTTTTTTTTTAGGAACGTATAAAATAAAAAATTTAAAAATACCGTTTGTTTGCAAACATTGAAATTACGAGTCT
This sequence comes from Leptomastidea abnormis, assembly GCA_030522805.1. Taxonomy (NCBI): domain Eukaryota; kingdom Metazoa; phylum Arthropoda; class Insecta; order Hymenoptera; family Encyrtidae; genus Leptomastidea; species Leptomastidea abnormis. The sequence continues at coordinate 11,003 of JAPYZE010000735.1, forward strand.
TAATAGTGAATGTTTTAACTTAAAGTAGTTAAAGTCGAAATATCCTGCTGTATATGCGAATAAAAAGTGTTTTCAAAGTTTACAGAAGTATGCTGACAATATTTTGTCAATTTGTAATATTAACTTATCAATTTTTTTGTGTCATACTTTTATTATATTTTAAAATTTATCATTTGTCAATTTAGAAAAATACTTTGTATTTTTTACTCTGTACAGTTTAAAGCATAAATAATGCTGTAAGATAAAATATTAATAAACTCAACTTAATTAACATAATCTAACATTTTAAATTTAAATAAGCATTTAATTAAAATAATTACTATGATAGAATAATTTTAAATTATAGATGTAGATTAAACAAACTCATTTTACGCAAAACTCAACAAAAACATGTTTAAATAATAAAAAAATCATGCAAATATTAAAAAAAAATTCAAACAAAACAATCTCCAAAATTACAAATCTTACACTCTCATCAAATACGTCAATGACACCAACCCAACATAATCATAAAGATCATCTCTATATTTATCATCAGTCACATTCTCCTCTTCGACCTAAGTATCCAACCACATCTTAACAAAGCTCTCTCTCACACACACACAAGCCAGAGTCAAGCTCTCCATCACCGAAAAAGAGAAAACATAAAAAGCACTTCCCTGACCTATTTCCAGCAAACGTCGTTTCTCCAAGCAAAGAATCTTTCTCTCTTATTCTTTCTCTTCTCCACGTCAACTAGTTATTGTAGTTCTAAAATTATCTCAACATATATCCTGGACGACGAAAAGGCACGTGTCTAAACTCCCGGAAATAAATATACATAATATACATAACGAACAAAGAATGATTTTCTTGCAAGCTCATGCCAATGTAAACTTGAATTTTCAGCAGCTTTAGGTAGAAAAAAAAAAGCACAAGCATTGCAAGCTCGGTATGAGCTTAAAGGTCAGCTATTCGCGGATTTAATATCTGCATATAGCTATATATATGTGAAGATCTTGCAATTAATCGTATCACGATTTGTATGTTTTTTTTTCTTACTGGTAATGATTGAAATCGTGAATTTTAAGATAAGCGTTTGGTCTATAACTATATCTGTATGTGTGTGCAAAAAGAGAAATAAGCGCGAATATATACATATACGCAAGACTGGAGCTTGCAAACGTATATATCTGTGTGAGTATATGTATATATGTTGGTAACGCGAAAGCTAATTACAGAGAGGAAAGTTCGGCTCGTTAAGCGGAATTTCGGTTTAATTGACACTGATGAGCGGTTTATTTGGTCGCGTCGTCGTTTTGATTTCAGGAGTAAAAGGACTGTGGTAGGGTAAAGAGAGAAAATTCGCGTGTGTATGTGTATATAAGCTTCTCTTTTGCGATCCATACGCGTGAGTCAGCTATATGTATATATACTTACGAGCTTTTTATATACACACATATAATATACAGATACTGATTTCGAATCGTTTCATGCTTATTGATATATATCCTCTTGAGCTGATTCTTTTTTTAAAAATAGAATTTTCTTATGTTTTTTTTTTAGAACGAATTTTTTATATTGGAATGAGCGCGTGAACTCGATGGATAATGGGAACAATAATTTTGGATGTATATTGGGAAACTAGGAAGCAAAAGAATGAATTTAAAGAAAATAAATATTGATTTTTGTTTTTTGATAATAAATAAAGTTTTTCTATATTGTTTTTCAATTACAAAATGTTAAATAAAATATAACATTATAATATGTATACAATATATAATTATATATGATGATGTATAGCGAGTTTTTTTTTTTATACCGATATTTATAAATTCGATCAATAAAACGGTATATGTACATAAAAAAATATAATAAGATCAGCATAATATTCGATTTTTAATTGGATACATATACAAAAGTATCCGTGACAGTCAAGGGTTTGGAAATAAAGGATTTATCTAGGAAAATAGGAATGGGAATGAAGAGAAAAGAAAAAAAGGTATTATAGGGATGAAAAGGGATACATTATATGCTGTTACTGCTGTTGTGACGACGACGACGACGATAAAATTAACGATTGATCTTCTCTTTTATTTTACTTGCCGAGAAGAATTTTACGTGAAGCACCAATGTTTTGTCCGGCTTGAGTTGCACCTTTGTTTGAACCAGCTTGAAGACCGATTACCGTTTGACCGGCTTTAAGTTGTTCTTCTGTGAAATCACGTTTGTGTTCGTCGGCGGGTTTAGGTCCTAATTTTGGTCCTTTGTATTCTGGGTGTCTGTAACTCTGTTAAAAGAAAAAAAAAAAGGAAAAAAATCAATTTGAATTTCTTAATTTGTTTTGTAAATTTATTGATTAAAAATTTTATTAATATAATCGAATATCAAAAAATTGTAAATTTAATAAAGTTATATTTATTAAAAAAAAAGGGATAATTAAGAAAATTTTATAAAACTCACCTCACGACCTAGAGCATAAAGAGTCGTAACAACTCCAGCAATGTCCTTCTTCTCCCAAAGATCGACAGTCTGGAATACGTCCACGTCGCTCAGCCCATATTCTTTAGCTGCTATCTGGAATCTGAAATTTCATAACTTTTTAAATCAAACGCAACCCAACACTTTTCTTTATTTTTTTTTATTTTTTGAATTTCACTCAGCTATAATTAAGTCGTGAAAAAAAGGCTGCGATAAATAAGTCGCGGATAAACGGAAATTCCAGCGCAACACAGTCAATTTTTAAAATTAGAACGTGATTCGGACTTGCGACACGATCATAAGCTTATTATTTTATTATTTTTTTTTTTTTTATTACCGGCTTATGATCTTTTGGCAATGAGCTTATGTGTGTGTGTGTGTGTATATATCGGCTAATGCTTTGTGACTTTTTGCGGTTAATTAGACTGTGTGTCTGTCTGGCTATAAGGTCGTGCCAAATTGGATGATTTTTCTCGAAGAAAATTATTAAAATCGATTTATACGATGATATGACTTATCGGAAAAATAAAACGCGAATATAAGCGATATGTTTTGTAGTAATAATAAATTTGATATTAAATTTAATTTAATTCACCTGCCATTGTATCTTTTTATAAAATATTTTAATGAAAATTAAATTAATTAAAATTAACGTTGATGAAAATTGAAATAAATAAAATTATGGTATCAAAAAAACAAACTAAAATTGGATACTAAAAATTGAAATGTTAATAATAATGTTTTTCTCCACAATATTTTATATTAAAAAAAAAATTAATATAGACACAAAATGTATTCACTCACTTATTGATATTCTCCATCATTTTAAATTCTCCTCCAGAAGTATTAATTTTTTTAATAGCACCAGGACTCATTTTGTTCATAAGCTCGCAAAGAACAGTACCGTCTCTGAGAATATCCTCAATTGGTGCTTTTGCTGGAAATTTCTTACCCAACACACATTCAACCCATTCGCGAGCTTCGCCTTCGCGTTCTGGATCGCGTTTAGCGATGAGCTGTAAGAAATTTCGTTTTTTTTTTATTTTTGATAAAATCTTTGAGCGATGATTGGAGAACGATGAATGAGAGATAAATTAAACACTTTATATGATTCGTTCTTTTTCTGATTAATTCAATATTTTTACCAAAAAACTAAAATACAAATTAAAAAAAAATTTTTTAAATTAATATCAAATACCAAAAACTTTGATAATCCAAAAAACTTTACTAAACTAATTAAAACGTAAAAATACCACTACAAGATTGAAAAAAAAAATTTACCTTAGCGCGTACTGATCGTTCAAGAGCCATATCTTTATAGTTATAAATTAAAAAATCGATTAAATCGATATAATCACACACTGAAGGGGGTAAAAAGAAGAAGAGGGTAAGAATATATCACTTATTAAGCGCGACTTGCTTGAAGTCAAAATGTAAAGTGCTAAAGCACCGATCAGTCGAGTGAGCTTTATAGAGGCTGTGGAAAACCGGTGGGTATACGGCAACAGGTCGAGAAAGAGAGAGAGAGAGAGAGAGAGAGAGACTTGGGTCTCAGTTTCAACCTACGCGAAAAATCATACGAAAGATCAGTGTTTGTGGAAGGAGGAGAAAAGGGAGGGATGTATAGAGGGTAGGGAGCAAAGAGTCTGAGACGAAAGAAAGAGATAGAGAGAGAGAGAGAGAGAGAGAGAGATTGAAGGGGGGAACGATTTCTAATATTGGATAAAGCAAATCTGTCTTATATAGTACGTGGAGATTTTTGGAAGCAATAAGATTTCGTGATATTATATTTGAATGGATGGAAATTATTGTGGATTGAAAGTTTTTTGAGTATTTAGATTATACGTGTTACCAAGATAAGAATGATATGAAAAAAATATTATTTGTGGAATAAGACATAAGTAGGTTGTGACCTTCTGCAGGGAATGATCAAAATTAGGCCGAACTTGCAAGAATGACTAAACGATGAATTTCTTGCGTAAGATATACAAAGTGAGATGTATGTTTGTTTCCAGGTCCAAGGTCGTGATTTCGTGTTTTTTTTTTTTTTGATTTTTTTTTTGTCGTTGGCCCTTTTTTTAGCTTGGCGGAGATTAAAATATATATTGATTTGTTGTTTTTCGAAAAAAATTTTTTTATATTTGACAGGTTTCCAAGGAACTTTTGTGTTTTTTTTTATTTTTTTAGGGTTTGAGTGATTAAGTGGTAATTGTGGTTAAATAAAATTTGTTAATAATAATAAAATGTATAAATATTTACCTCATTTAGCAACAAAATATAATTTGATGTTATTAAAATACTTTTATACATAACAACAAAAAATTTATATTTTTAAAATATGTCAAAAATATATTGTTATTTTGTATAATATTTCTACTATATTAAAAATACATCTTTAAAATAATAACAATAACAAATTACTAAAATTACTATTTTCATCTTATTGGGTTGACAGTATCATAGTGAAAAATGACATTGACGTTTTCATAAGCTGTAAAATAAAAATAAAAAATTTAGTCAATCACCAAAAGTTCAAATCTTCCTCGTTATACCATCATCCTTACCGCAGCATAAGTTTCAAAATTCATAGGCACCATTGAACCAGCTGTAATACAATTTGGCCTTGAACTTCTTAGTATCATTATGAAAATTAATCTCTTGGCTCTTGGTGGAAAATCGTACCAAGCAATTTGCGTTCTAATTGTAAAATTAATTGTCTTAATGTATTATTTAATGTAATTGTAATAATGTAAGATTATAATTGACTAGTATATAAAAATACAGATCTTACAGGTAAGTATGTACTTCTTCACTGTGATTAAGTAATTTTTGACTGGTATAAGAAACGTAAAATAAACGAACGACTATAGATAATGTATTTAAGCCAAAACTAAACATTTCTTGAGGTTCGTTATCACCCATGATGGTCTGTGAAATTTTTTTTTTTTTTTTAATTTATTTTGTGAATATAAACTCAAGAAAAATATAAACATATTGATATAATTACTTGGGCACCTGTACTACTAATTCCAATCATATTAATAAATAATTGCAATAAATATGATATTGTAAAAGATTCTTCAATTAAATCGGAAAATCTGTAAAGAAATTGGAAATTTTTTTATTTTATTTAGCATTTGATTATAATAATAGTTTTTGATCACAAGATTACTCGTTAATAATTTAATTGTAAGATAATCAAATACAAAATTTTTTATAATATTTATACCTTATACAATCCCAATGATACTTTATACATTCGATTAATTGATTGTGTATAATAATATCTCTTTTATCATCGGAAAGAATATCGAGAGCTTGAGTATTTCTGTGACTAACTTTGCCAAGTTTATCTCTGAAATATTTTAAAGCTTATGAAGAAGTTTAAAAACAGACTATTACGAATTATTAATATATACTTTTAACGATTTCGTTTGAATTTTTTTTTTTTTTATTTTTATATTAATGATAGTGCAATGACATGGTATTTTTAAACATCTTGAAAATATTGTAATTAAAAAAAAAAATAAATAAATAATAAAAAACATAATTACCCTAAAACAACGAACATGCTACAAGCATGTTGGATAATCATGACAAAATATGTGTCAATCGAAACAATAATAAAAACAACAAATAAAGCAGCTTGTGTTCCATGAATATAAATTAATGTATAATATTTATCTGGATCAACGAAATATTCGACTTCAAGCAAATTTTTTATTGGTTCGGTATTGTTACTTGGTGATATAATATCGATTATTTTTGGTATCAATCCTACCAATACGAATGTACATACAGATGATAATACAAGAACTGAAATAGAAAAAAAAAGTAAATATGATTATCATTCTATGTAATATGTAAAAAACATGGTATCATTTCGCAACCTCTCTAAACCTTTTAGATAATTTTTTTTTTTTTCAATTATTAATAATATATAACATAATAAATTAAAAATAAATTACCTGAATAAATTATTATAAGAATTTTTCCTTCTCTAGCGTACTTTTTAAATATAATTAATTCATCTTTATTTTTTATACTTGACCAATTTTGTCGAATATTATCTAAAATTTCTTTCATCTGAAAATTTTAACAACATTTTTTTTAATGAATCGTTGATATTCATAATAAGTAATTAAATAAAAACATGAAAAAAATAAAGATCAGACAATACTTGGTCGAAAGTGATAATACTATTGAATATCATAACGTAAGCTCCATACGTTACGATAAGAGCCATCAAACATGCAATCATTTTTGATATATCTTTCAGTACTTCAATGAAATAAATCACCTTATAATTAAGGTAATTAAATTAGTTAAAATTTTAATTTATGATTTAAAATGTATATAATTTTTAATGTTGTTGTAACAAAATGTTATATAGACCTCTGGTATGACAACCGTCAAGATGCCAATTATGATTGAGCTGCTGAATAATATTCTTTGCTTCTTTTTTTGATAAGGCCATCTTCCAATTGCGGTCAAATAAAATTTGTTCAGCCAAAAATATTCATTATCAAAAAAATCCGATGCTTCTTTTGACATATTTTATTTTAAATATGTTTTTGTAGTTCTTTTAAAATTTGATTATAACAAATATCATATTATTAATGACTTTATTCGTGAAATATTTATTCTCAACGTCAAATTAAGACTGTAGAAACTTGGTTTTACTCATCATATGGTAAATAATTTAGAGCTAATCGTTTTTTAAGGAAAAGTTATAAAAAGACCAAGGTAAAAATATATTAATAGACAAAAATATTATTATGCTGAATTAATATAACATATATTTCATTTGACTACATTTATTTTACTACATGTTAAAATTAATAATTCACGTGATCCTTGTTTTTCCTCATTAAGTAGTTGATAAAATTACTGTTATGTAAGAGACGCATGTTTTCATTAGCTAAAAAAATAAAAATTTTTTTTTTTTCACTTTTAATAAGATTTAATTTTGTTACAAAGTAAAATTTAATATTTCATTACCAAAAAATAAGTATTTAAATTAATAGGCATCATTTTACCAGATGTTATATAACATGGTTTCGAGCATCTAAGTAACATCAAAAGAAGTAATTTTTTTGTTTTTGGCGGCATATCGTACCATTTTACATTATATCTAGAAATCGAAGAAATAACATTACGTATTGCCAAATCAGATAAATTTTTACAAAATTATAGAATAAATGCAAAATTATAACTAAAATTTTCACTTACACTAATTCGTGTATCTTAGAACTGTGATCAAGCAAATATTGGCCTGCCAAAGATACATAAAATAAACGAAAAGTTATATCAACGCAAACCAATCCATAAACTAATAGTTTTAAAGGTTCATTTAAGCGTGTTATTGTCTAAAAAAAGAAAAAAAATAATAACAAAGTTCGTATGCATATTTAAAATGTTTGTTAATTGATCTTGAAAATATTTTAATATTTATACTTACTTGGATCGTTGTGAGACTTATTAGAATCATATTTAAAAATAATTGAAATAGATAAGAAAGGCAAAATGTTGATTCAATTAAATTGGCAAATCTAAATTAATAGAAAAAAATTTTCAATGTTCTAATAAAATTTAATTGTAATTTATAGCAGTTAATAAGATTCTTATACCTGATGCAAGCACAGTGATACTTAATGCATTCTATAACTTTATTGCTCATATGGGAATCTAAATCGTTATGTTTTCCATTTAATGTTGTCGTGTTAACCTTATAAATTTCCTGATCGATTTTTTTCAACTTACATCTGTAAATTTAGAAAATTTAATTAAAAAAATTCAGATCCGATCGCGTTAGCTTTTTAAACTTGTAATTTATTTAAATAATATATTACCCAAGAATAGCAAACATACAACAGGCATGTTGTATTAGCATGATGAAATGATTATCCGTAGCATTAATCGTCATTAAAACCCAAAATAAAGCTTGTAAGCAGTGGCTAAAGGTCAATGGGTAATATTTATCATGATCGACAATATATTCAACCTCCAATAAATCAGTTAAAGGACGTGATTCATTAAGTGGTAAAACATAATTCAATATGCAGGGCATCAATTTTAATAATATAAAAAGTATAGCACTTAATATCTCGAGTACTGAAAAAAATTAAACACATTTTTTTTTATTAGTTTAAATATTTTTCAACGAATTTATATTTATTAAAAAATTAAGAGCTCTGAAATTTATTTAAATCATAAAATTTATTTACCAGCTAAAGAAAATAAAATAAAGTTTCCTGTTTTCACATAGTCTTCCAAGATTTTTAATTCATCTATGTCTTTTGTCTTTGTCCATATAAAATAAATTTCTTCAAACATTTGTTTTATCTTGATTTAATGCATAGATGTAAATAATAAAAAAAATAATTGTAAATTGTGTCATTTACTGATAAAAGCTCGAGGTTTAATATTATCATACCAGTTTTTGATGAATAACGGTGTTTAATACCATGACAAAGGCACCATATGTAAAAAATGGAGCCAAAAAGCAGTCGATCATTTTTGTAAAGTCATGAAGAATTTGCATAAAGTATATTACCTTTTTTTTTTTAACAAATTTATTTTTACATTAATTTTTTTTAACTCTTTGTTAAAAAAACTACATACACATTTAAAGCATTTGCAATTAAAAAAAAAAGCAAAAAAGCTCTTATCTACCAACCAAGTTTAAGATTCAAATCAACAAAATTCAATATATTTTTTATTGAAAATAATAATTTTATCTATAAGACATCGAAAAACACTTATATATATTTTTTTAAATCATAATAAATAAATGTATAAGTAACCTCTGGAAAGATGACAGTAACAATACCAAACCACATTGTAGTAACGATGAAAATTTTTATCTTTGGATTTTGATAAGGCCATCTTCCGATAGACGAAAGGCTAGTCTTTAAATAACGATAATGAGATTGATCATAAAAATTGTCAACCAATTCATCATAAAAATCTTCAACCTGCATATTTATCAATTTGAAATTTCGTTAGTTTGTGAAATACATACAATTTGATAATGCACGTAAAAATGTATATCAAAAATATTTATTTTCTATATCTTAATTTATTATTAAACATTTTTTTAAATGTATAACTATAATCTTAATATGAGGTTGAGAATTTTAATTATATGTATTATTTTATAAATATTCAAATGTAAAAAAAATTTTTTTTTGCATTAAATAAAAAATTCTTACGTTATATCTTTAAGTAAGATAATTATATATTATACGTAATGTCACGGGCGAGGGAACAGTAATAAATACTTACAAGAAAAAAAGCTAATTTTTTTTCTTTTAAAATTGATGAACTTCAAAACTTTAGATTTCTAAAAAAATTCTGTTGAATTTTATGCAGTAAATTACTCTCATATTCAATATTTATAACAAAAATTTTTTATTAATAAAAATAATAATAATATATTATTAAAAAAATTAAGTTGATTCTCGCATGGTCGCTTACATGAATAAGCTAAAGCACTTTACAGCAAAATATTGTAATCCAGTTCTGTTTTCGAAATTTTCGTAATGTAAATTATAAAATCAATCAATTTTCCATAGTCATTAAAATAATTGCCGATATCGAAGAAATAATTATATCCGTATAATATTAAACAATTATTTTACTGGCGATAATATATTATTTGATCGTATGAAATAAAATAGCTCTTCGATGGAATAATCACTCGTGTATAATTATAGGTACCTATTGCAGACCAAGCAAATAATTATTTATTGATCCTGTATTTGAATTCTAGAGAAAATTAATGAAGACAAAAAAGAGCACGTTTAATTTTATGTCGTATTCCGCATTATTCTAATAAACATTATTATTGTTTGTTTTTACGTTTAAACCGATGCATTTTCATGTATTAATTTTGATGTTTGAAATAAACAAAGATAAAAATGCATTTTGCTTTCATAATTATTGATATTTATCGGTTTATTACTTTAAACATTTTGAGGGATAAAAATTGTTTTTTTTTTATTTTATACAGAAAAGTAGATTATTAATTAATTATCGGGCTTATAAAAGAAAGAACTCGAAAAAATCAAGTCTGTGTACTCCGGTTCTGATTAACTTAAGCAAAAAAAAAAATAAAAATTAAAAAATACGTGAGGCGGATGATAGCTGTAAAAAATAAAAATATATAATAAATTTTTTCATCTGTTTCTGTTCAGCTTGAAAAAAAAAGTCTTAGTACAAATTACCTATCGTTGTCAAGTCGTTTTCTACGTCCAACGTTAAGTGCAGTTTGACGCACCAGAGACCCAAGAGCTCGTCTAGAGACAACCATACCATCAATAAGTGGAGTTGCGAGATTCATGCGAGAAGTTGGACCGTGCAATTTCACGCGAATTAGCCCACTGGCTAGTAAATGATCTAACAGCCGTTTTTACACTGTATTACGTGTATTTTGGCATGTATTTAATATTTAACCCAGACAGCAGACGCCAGGAATCGAACCCACAACTTGTAGATTTCGAAACCAGCGCCTTACATACTAAGTCATTATTCGAGACAATTGGAAAATTAAATATGAAAACTATATAACTTCAGTACTAAAAATATTGTGTTTATTATAGTGTTTTTATATCACATTTTATTCATAATAAATATAAATATTTATGTATTCATCTTCATTTTTTATACTTGACCAATTTTGTCGAATATTATCAAAAATTTCTTTCATCTAAAAATTTCAACAAAATTTTTAATAAATGTTTGGTATTCGCAAATAGTAATTAAATAAAAACATGAAAAAAAAAAATAAAGATCACACAATACTTGGTCGAAAGTGATAATACTATTGAATATCATAACGTAAGCTCCATACGTTACGATAAGAGCCATCAAACAAGCAATCATTTTTGATATATCTTTTAGTACTTCAATGAAATAAATCACCTTATTTTTTAATTATTTAAATTAGTTGAATTTTTTAATTTATTTAAAATTTATAAATTAATGTTGTTGTAACAAAATTTTATATAGACCTCTGGTATGACAACCGTCAAGATGCCAATTATGATTGAACTGCTGAATAATATTCTTTGCTTCTTTTTTTGATAAGGCCATCTTCCAATTGCTGTCAAATAAAATTTGTTCAGCCAAAAATATTCATTATCAAAAAAATCCGATGCTTCTTTTGACATATTTTATTTTAAATATGTTTTTGTAGTTCTTTTATAGTTCTTTTAAAATTCAAATCTTTTATTGAAAAACTGCAAATAAAAAAAAAATTTGATTATAATAAATATTTATTCTCAACGTCAAATTAAGACTGAAGAAACTTAGTTTTAAATATCATATAATAAATAATTTAGGGCCAATCGTTTTTTAAGGAAAGTTTATGAAAAGAGTGAGGTGAAAATATTAATAGACAAAAATATTATTATGCTGAATTAATATAACATATATTTCATTTGACTACATTTATTTTACTACACATTAAAATTAATAATTCACGTGATCCTTGTTTTTCCTCATTAAGTAGTTGATAAAATCACTGTTATGTAAGAGACGCATGTTTTCATTAGCTAAAAAAATAATTTTTTTTTTTTTCACATTAATAATGACATTTGATTTTGTCATAAAATACAATTTAAATTCCATTACCAAAAAATAAGTATTTAAATTAATACGCATCATTTTACCAGATGTTATATAACATGGTTTCGAGCATCTAAGTAACATCAAAAGAAGTAATTTTTTTGTTTTTGGTGGCATATCGTACCATTTTACATTATATCTAGAAATCAAAGAAATAACATTATGTCATGCCAAATCAGATAAATTTTTACAAAATTATAGGATAAATGCAATATTATAACTAAAATTTTCTCTTACACTAATTCGTGTATCTTAGAACTGTGATCAAGTAAATATTGGCCTGCCAAAGATACGTAAAATAAACGAAAAGTTATATCAACGCAAACCAATCCATAAACTAATAGTTTTAAAGGTTCAGTTGTACGTGTGATTGTCTATATGAAACAAGAAAGTTTTATAAATTCGTTTGAAATATTTAGAAATTAATATCGAAGATATATATTTATTTATTTATTTATTTATTTATTTACTTGTATTGTTGTGAGACTTATAAGAAGCATATTAAAAAATATTTGAAATAGATAAGAAACGCAAAATGATGATTCAATTAAATTGGCAAATCTAAATTAATTAAAAAATTCTAGCATTATTACTTTTTTTTAATTCAAGATTATACGTCATCAAATTAATTCTTATATTGTTTTAAACAATTAATTTTTTTTTTTTTTAATGTTTAACTATAGTAATTAGATACGTACCTGATACAAGTGCAGTGATACTTAATACATTCTATAACTTTATTGCTCATATGGGAATCGATATTATAATGATTATCATTTAATGTTATTATCTTGTTAATTTTGTCAATTTCATGATCAACTTTTTTTAACTTGCATCTGTAAATTTTCATGATAGTAGTGTATTATTATTATTATTATTATTATTATTATTATTATTATTATTATTATTATTATTATTATTATTATTATTATTATTATTATTATTATTATTATTATTATTATTGTTATTAACATTTTCGTAAAAAAAGGGCGTAGGTAAAATACGACTTTTTCGCATGAATATTGTGATCACCACGTGAAAAATTAGTATTTTACACACTCAAAACAATGTGTAAAATTGAATTCTCCGCACGGAATTAAAAAAAAATATATTTTTTTAAAAATTTCATTCAGTTTTAGTTGTCGATCGGGAATGAAGCATTGTATTATATGCACTTCAATAACATATTCAAATTATTATTATTATTTCTTGGATGATTATTGTCTTCGCTCTGCTCATGCAGTAAACTTTTTCCATAAAAATAATAATATATAGGTGAACTCTTATATATTTAATATATTATTCATTATTTTCCTTGAGAGAGAGATTTTTCTCGTCAATTATTTTTTATTTATTTTTTTTATTCTTATTATTACGTTTTTATACTATATATAAGTTACCCAAGAATAGTAAACATGCAGCAGGCATGCTGAATAAGCATGATAAAATGATTATCCGTTGCGTTAATCGTCATTAAAACCCAAAATAAGGCTTGTAAGCAGTGGATGAAGATCAAAGAATAATATTTATCATGATCGACGTTATATACAACCTCAAGTAAATTCGTTAAAGGTCGTGATTCATTAAGCGGTAATGCATAATTTAATATGCAGGGCATCAATTTTAATAATATAAAAAGTAACGAACTTAATATCTCGAGTGCTGAAAAAATTAAATACATTTTATTTTTTATTTTTATCAATTTAAATATTTTTTCATGTGTTGAATACAATTGCTGCAATTATTACTACAAGATTGAAGCTCTTAAGCCATTAACGACCAATACGGTCGATTTTAGACTAAGTTTTTGTAGCTAAATTTCAGGTACTTAATGAGAATAACTGGATCTAACATGTTATTCTTTATGTATTTTGGTCTGCTGAATCAGAATCAAAATTAAAAAATTTTGACCCCAAAATTAAATATGACGGTTTTTTGCGAAAAAATCTCGAAAAATTTGTCATTTTCATAGTTTATGAATTTTTTTTTAAGTCATAAAACGCATAAATATATGGATTTTTCATCAACCATCGGTGCACAAATTTGTTGAAGTTCAACGGTAAATTTTACATATATAAATTTTTTGCCAAAATGACGGCCAAAATGCAAAAAAGTGCAAAAAATGGAATTTTTTGTTCATTAATTTTTTTCTTGAAAATGAAAAATTGTCTAAGAATAAAAATGTCTTAGAATTGATCAAAGAATACTCTCAAATTTTTTTTTCAGATTTTTTTGAAAAAAGCAAAAAGCAAATTTTTGAAAAATGTCTCCAAAAAATCTGAAAAAATTTGAGAGTATTCTTTGATCAATTCTAAGACGTTTTTATTCTTAGATGATTTTTATTTGGGCCTTTGATTTTCCAGAAAAAAATTAATGAACAAAAAATTCCATTTTTTGCACTTTGTTGCATTTTGGCCGCCATTTCGGCAAAAAATTCATATAGGTATATATAAATTTACCGTTAAACTTCAACAAATTTGTGCACCGATGGTTGATGAAGAGTCCATATATTTATGCGTTTTATGTCTTAAAAAAAAATCATAAACTATGAAAATGACAAATTTTTCGAGATTTTTTCGCAAAAAACCGTCATATTTAATTTTGAGGTCAAAATTTTTTAATTTTGAGCCCAGATTCTGATTCAGCAGACCAAAATACAGAAAGAATAACATGTCAGATTTGGTTATTCTCGTTAAGTACCTGAAATTTAGCTACAAATGCTTAGTCTAAAATCGACCGTCTTGGTCATTAATGGGTCAAGAAAATAAAAATTTTATTTTAAACTGTAAGCTATATTTACCAGCTAGCGCAAATAAAATTAAATTTCCTATTCTTACGTAGTATTTCAAGATTTTTAATTCATCTATGTCTTTTGTCCTTATCCATATAAAATAAATTTCTTCAAACATTTGTTTGATCTTGATTGATCCATAGGTGTAAAAAAAAATAATTGTATTGTGTCATTATTAATAATGATTCTTATAAATTAATATTATCTCATACCAGTTTGCGATGAATAAGAGTATTTAATACCATGACAAAGGCACCGTATGTAATAAATAGTGGCATAAAGCAGTCGATCATTTTTGTAAAGTCATGAAGACTTTGCATAAAGTATATTACCTTTTTTTTAACAAATTTATTTTGATATTAATTTTTATTTTTAAACTCTTCGTTAAAAAAAAATCACTACATATTATACACATTTAAAGCATTTGTAATAAAAAAAAAACAACGAGAAAGCTCTTATATCTAACAATCAAAAGTTTAAAATTCAAATCAATACTTCAATACATTTTTTAATCAAAATAAAAAAAATACTTATATACATATTTTTTTAAAATTTTAATAAAAAATATAGGTAACCTCTGGTACGATGACAGTAACAATACCAAACCACATTGTGGTAACGCTGAAAATTTTTATCTTTGGATTTTGATAAGGCCATCTTCCGATAGATGAAAGGCTAGTCTTTAAATAACGATAATGAGATTGATCATAAAAATTGTCAACCAATTCATCATAAAAATCTTCAACCTGCATATTTATCAATTTCAAATTTCGTTAGTTTGTGAAATACTTACAATTTGATAATAAACATAAAAATATGTATATCAAAAATATTTATTTTCTATATCTTAATTTATTATTAAACATTTTTTAAATGTATAACTATAATCTTAATATGAGGTTGAGAATTTTGATTATATGTATTATTTTATTAATATTCAAATGTAAAAATTTTTTTTTCATTAAATAAAAAATTCTTATGTTATATTTTTAAGTAAGAAAAGTATAAATTATACGTAATAAATACTTACAGGAAAAAAAAGCTAGTCTTCTTTCTTTAAAAACTGATAAACTTCAAAACTTAAGATTTCGAAAAAAATTCTATTAAATTTTATGCATAAATTACTCTAATATTCAATATTTATAACAAAAATTTTTTATTAATAAAAATAATAATAATATATTATTAAAAAAAATATAAGTTGATTCTCGCATGGTCGCCTACATGAATAAGCTAAAGCACTTTACAGCAAAATATTGTAATCCAGTTCTGTTTTTGAAATTTTCGTAATGTAAATTATAAAATCAATCAATTTTCCATAGTCATTAAAATAATTGCCGATATCGAAGAAATAATTATATCCGTATAATATTAAGCAATTATTTTAATGGCTATAATAGATTAATTGATCGTATGAAATAAAATAGATCTTCGATGGAATAATCACTCGTGTATAATTATAGGTACCTATTGCAGACCAATCGAATAATAATTTATTGATCCTGCATTTGAATTCTAGAGAAAATTAATGGAGACAGAAGAGAGCATATTTAATTATGTCGTATCCCGCATTATTCTAATAAACATAATTATTGTTTGTTTTACGTTTAAACCGATGCATTTTCATTTATTAATTTTGATGTTTGAAATAAACAAAGATAAAATGCATTTTGCATTCATAATTATTGATATTTATTGGTTTATTACTTTAAACATTTTACGAGATAAACATTGTTTTTTTTATTTTATACAGAAAAGTAGATTATTAATTAATTATCGGGCTTATAAAAGAAAGAACTCGTAAAAATCAAGTCTGTGTACTCCGGTTCTCATTAGCTTAAGCAAAATAAACCATAAAAATTAAAAATTTTTTTAATTAGGCTTAAAATATTTCCTTTGGTCTAAAAGCAATAATAAATTTGAAATAATTTTTTTCATGCTAAAAATTATTGTGCCATTTAAAACCCGTGTGAGACTGGTCGATAAAATTTAAAAATTTTTGGAATTTTTTAAGTTAAGCTTTAAATTATAATAAAATTATATTTTTTTTTTAAAAATTTATAAAAAAGATTTAAAAGAAATCAATAACATCCTCTAATCATTCTAGTTAATTAATGATTTAACAGCCGTTTTTACACTGTATTACGTGTATTTTGGCATGTATTTAATATTTAATCCAAGATAGCAGACGCCAAGAATCGAACCCACAACTTGTAGATTCCGAAACCAGCGCTTTACGGACTAAGCCATTATTCCAGACAATTGGAAAATTAAATATAAAAACTAAATTACTTCAGTACTAAAAATATTGTGTTTATTATAAAGTGTTTTTATATCACATTTTATTCATAATAAATATAAATATTTATGTATGTATATATTACATCTGTGTGCTATTGAATAACAAAGTTAACAGTTCGGATTGCTGTAGATTCCGCTTGTACTTTTGAACTATGTCCTGAATTTTCAGTCTTCTCCGTACGTGAGGCGGATGATAGCTGTAAAAAATAAAAATATATAATAAATTTTTTCATCTGTTTCTGTTCAGCTTGAAAAAAAAGTCTTAGCACAACTTACCTATCGTTGTCAAGTCGTTTTCTACGTCCAACATTAAGTGCAGTTTGACGCACCAGAGACCCAAGAGCTCGTCTAGAGACGACCATACCATCAATAAGTGGTGTTGCGAGATTCATGCGAGAAGTTGGACCTTGCAATTTTACACGCATTAGCCCACTGGCCAGTGATTGCAGATAGATTACATGTACGTCACTTGCTTGAACTGCACGTGAGTGTTCAAGACCAGTATGCGTGTATGGTAGCAGTCCAGCTATAATAAAACAACATTATAATTACGCTCTATCGTGCTCTGTTCAACCCTGTAATTCACCAAAAAATATATTTACATATTGGAAATTGCACACCGTCCTCAAGGCTCTCCAGCCAAACGACCATGATTTTCGTATCAGTTTGTGCGGGTAACGAATGTTTGGTGACCCTGCGTGGCTTTACTGGTTCAGCTTGAGATGAACCAGCAGATGCTGCAGCTGAAGCAGCTGATTGTTTCTCCAGATCAAGAGACATTGCACGTGTCTGCCCTGGTATCGGCGAGGAGTTGGTAAACGCATGAGCGGCGTTATTTCCACTGACGCATCGGTCAAACCAAACTGTTCATCAAACAATCAATATTAAAAAATTTTCTTTCCAATACAATTTTAATAGAAGCATATATCTTATAAAAATTTTCAATTTACGCACCGTTATTAGTTTCACTACCATTGCTATCAGCACTGGCTGGTTCAGAAACAGGAATAGGATTGGCTGTCAGAGTCGGTACAACAAATGCAACTTCTGAGCTAACATCAGACCAATAAAGTACATGAGTACTGCCGTTATACAGAGCACCACCGTGGTCACCATCTTCAGGTTGAGGAATGCTAGTAGGTGCGCTGGGTATTGAACGCCATGAAGTCTGTACATGGCCAGTCCAGCCAGCGTGAGATGACACCGATACTGGCCAACCTAATGAGCTTAGAAACTCCAGAAAGTTCGTCGATACACTGCTCTCGTGTAGCTGAAATATTTTTCTATTTTCAATCATACTCACAGGTTTAAAAAGAGAATTTGTAAAATAAAAAATTCTTACCACGTTGGCGAGTATTGGTTCCGGTGTGGTCTGGCCTGCCTTAACGTAAAATACATGAACGGTATCGCAAGTCCGAGCACTAATATGATCAAGATTTTCAAGATCCGCAGCGAAGCCAGATATCGTAGGGTCAAGAGCTATAAGGCCACCGTTGCCCAGCTCGTTTTGCGCAGACGAATCGAGATTCAAGAAGCCAAAGTGACTGAGAAATAGTCGAGCGGTCTGGAATTCGTGGCACATCTTAGGAGGTGTACATTCGCTTGTTTTTTCACCACTGACACGATTAGCGTTTTCTTCGTTGTGTTTGGTTTCACTGGCAATTGCATAGTCGAGCAATTGATGTAGAACCTGGTGATCGCTCTTTAATAAATCGCTTTCATTCATTACCGCCTCTAGACTTGGTATCGACTCATCCCTATTCAACAATTATATACTCATTTAGTATCAAATATAATGTAAATGATACAATAAACTAATAAAAAATACTTACACTTTACAGTGAGGTATTTTATCAACGTTGTCAGGAAAGAAACGAGGTTTATAATCAACGGGTGGTTGACTTTCCTGTAATGGCAGTGGCCTGCCAGGATTTACATTCGAGCTGCGTACGATAGAACGATGTCGCGGTAAGTGACGTAGCTGCATTGTCCAAGCATGTCGACCAAAGGGTCCACGTATCAGTACCGTTACAGTTGGCTGAGGATCTTGATCATTGCCAAGTGGCTCCTCGAGTAATGCGAGCATGGTTGCATTATCGGCAACGAAGTATCGGAAACGCTCGACTGCTTGTTCGCGTGACACTTGACCTCCATTTGTAGGCCAACTGTTGCAATGTCGTAAAAGTGAGACTTCATCTAATAGCGAGGATAGTGATTGTGCTCCGCAAACGCTTGGGAAGTAGCCGACCTAAAACGATATTTGAATTTATTATATTGATGATTTAATATCAATTATGTATTTTATTTTCTTTAATTTTTTTTTTTTTAATGAGTTTACCTGTTCGAGAATTATTGTTAGCAATGCGTCAGCAGCATCTCTCACTCGCATCGATGCTGGCTTTAATTCTTTCGTGTCTTTCATTTTTATTGGTTCACCGGGTTTGCCAACGGATTTTGACCCTGAAACACCCAGCTCTACGACTTCCAAGACAGTTGCTAAACATTCTTTATCCTAAAAAGTGAATATGATATTAAATAAAAGTTTGATAACTAACATTGATTGTAATTGAATTGAATATTTTTTGCAAAAATATTTACTTGTAAAAGTTGTGGATGCGCGGTAAGCCAAGTAGTAAGACAAGCAAAAGCAGCAACAATTGTTGAATGAAGATCTTTGGAATGTGCGGGAGGCGGTCTCCAACATTGGTAGGCTATGTAGTCGCAAAGCCATTTAACTGCTCGCTTACACTCTAAGGCATCTGAAATTAAAATTCATCAATTATTAATTTAAAAAGTTTATGATGATTAACACAATAAAAAAAATAATTGAAAAACTTTCAATTTTTTAATTTTTTTATCAACATTTATTCGAACCTGTTAATTTCCTTGCTGCTTGACAATATACACATATTAAAATTAATCAAAAGTTTTAATTTTAAAATGCGTTTAATTATATTTTACCTGTTTCCCGAATACGAGTTCTTGCAAGACCGGAAAGCATTTCAAGTGCCGCCAATGAAATATTGAGATCCGTTTTCCAAGAGGAAATCAGTCGATGGCATACCAAATACGTCGCTCGTACAAAGAGCGCGTGTGCCGAATCTGTAATGATAATTATCAGTTGAAAAAAAATAGTTATTTAATATAAAGTTATATACACATATTGAAATATAAAGGAACATTCATTTTTGATTTAGATTATTTTAATTTTGTTAAAAAGTTATAAGAGTATAAAATATTTATTTTTAAATGTTAAAGTCTGAAAATAAAGTATTATTTACAGTGTATACAAGAACTGTCTGAAAAAGAACGTAATATGTATATTAATTGTAAGAATAAATGTTTATTAATTAAATATCGTGTTAGTTTTACGTTAAACGATAAATCTTATTTTAGTTTTATTAATAAAAAAAAAAGACTTATATCAATATAGCAATTTATAAGCATGATCAAAAACGCAGTGTGGTCTAATTTTAATAGGCAAAAAATTTGAGCGTGACAGATGAGAGAGAATAGCAGCGCAGATAGTAAAGAATAATAAAAAAGTCAGAAAAAAGAGCAATTAAAAAAAAAAAAAAGAAACGTAAAATGCGAAAAAATATTTACCGAACGAAACGCTTTCTTCTTGCAGCATAGCAATATCGGATGCATCGCCTAGTGAGCGTAGATCACTGGATATGCTTATCTGACTGGTCGTGTCGCTGGTGCAGACTATCGAGTGATCGAGTAATAAAACGTAGACCAACAAATAGCAGTATGAAAAAGAATATGCGCAATGGAGAGGCGACAAACAAACAAACAAAAATAAAAAATAAAACAAAAAAATAATGAAATAAAATTAAATGCCAACCCAACGATGCAAAATAAAATAATCGATGTGCAAACACTTGTTTCAGCAAAATATTCTTTTTCTTTTTTCTAATATTTATTCCACAAGCACACAACTAAATTCATGATTATTACAAAAAAAATAAGGATTTTGTTTCTAGTTTACTCAACTAAAATTATATAAGTTTAGCAGTCAATAATAAATTTTAGTGACTTAATTGCTTTCTCAAAGAGAAAGCTTTTTTTTATTTCATTTCAGCGACTAGACTTAAATTCTTATTTTTTATGCAAATAATTTCACTCATATAAACACTATTCACAAGTTTTCGTTACGCTTAAGCAAAAATCAATAAAATTAAGTAAAATAATATACTATGTGTAAATGATGCTGAAAATCAAGCTTAAAATACAAAAGATGGTAAAAGTGAAAAATCAGCGAAATGGAACAAAATCGAAATGATTCTTTGAAGCGATAATTAAAATTTACAAAATTTACCGGATGACAATAAATTAGTGGTCGTCTCATTAGATATTGTGCTGTCAGGTTGAGTTACTTGCTCAGCTTCTTCTGCAGCTGCTGAATCTTGTACACTCAACAATAAGCCACCTATAAATAATTAATATACATTGTCTAGTAAAAAATAATTTATGATATTTTCTTAAGGTGATATGATTACCTAAAAGCATGTGGGTATTTTGTGGATCAACCTCTACCTGTAGTGCATTAATGAGTAAATTCATAAGTTTTGGCTTTAATTGTGCAAATGTGATCGGTATTTTTTCTTGCGTTATTGAAGCTGCAGTCGGTATTTCCTTAATTTGAAGATTCTACAAGATTAATTAATAATCGTATAAAATATATAAAAAAGAATTGAGTTGCATAAATTTATCATTTGATAAAAATAATTCTTGATTATAATAAACTTACTTGAAAATGTAACGGTAATGCTAACATAGATAATAACAAATGTATAGATGATCGACGTAACTCTACTTTCGATACCGAATTCGATTTTAGTCTTAAGTCTTTTTCTGGAAGCACAATTTCAAGCGCAGCTAAAACTGCTGGTACCAATACTTGTACCCCATCTAAATCCAAACGAAACAGATCGGCAGAATTCGTTAAAATGCTGGCAAGTGTTTCTCCACATTCTTTGGTCTAAGAAAAAATATATTATAATTAAAACTTAAATTAAAAAATAGTCTCAATAAAAATTATAACTGCCAAGTCACATACTTCAGCAAATCTATTAACTTTCAATCCATGATTCATTGCTTGATAAAATCTCGCCAAATAGGCAGGCAAAATTTCTTCGCCAGTTTTTTTAGCGCAGAATATTCGACAAAGAGTACCCATAGCTTCCGCTCGACCGGCCTCATATCTATCAATGCTGAGTGAAGGTGGAACTTCACCAAGGCTCTCTTGCAGTGAATTTGGCCCGTCAACAAGTACCGATGACGGACGTTTAGGAGCATTACTGGTTTCTGCAATAGTTTTATCGAATTACATAGATTCAAAAAGTTTTCCAACAAGTTAATTTAAAATAAGGAAAACAGAAGATACTAACGAGGTAAGCTTTGAGACCAGCCATCAGTACCAATGAATGCTGCTTCGAAGAGCCATTCGCCAAACAGGTGGAGTATACTATTGCACTTGGGTCGTCCTGGAGCTAATGGAGGTCTAACATCTTGACTCAATGAGCTCATAGCTAAGACATAAGAAAATGAAATAAACGTACAAAAATAAAATCTAAGAATGCAATAGCAGATCTGAGGTATAACTTACAAGCTGTACTGGATGTGGATGACGGACCTGAGTTAGTACTCATCAGTGGAGTGCTTGTGACTCTACTGGTGGTCAGACCAATCAGCGATGCTTTTGGAATTCCTATAATACGGTTATTGAATATTATTAAATTAATTGCTCAAAAGCAATAATATTTAGTCACAAAACATAATCCGGTAAACAATAATACACACATAAACATGCAGTAATTACTCGCTAATGCTACGTGCAGAGCGAGATTAGAATAGGAGATCGGAAAAATAATAAAAGGAGACAAAAGTGGAGAAAAATAAAAGAGTGTGCGTGATAGAGTGTGTGTACCCTTGGTGACAGCCGAGGGTGTGACGCTGAAGCTCTTGGCGAGCCTACGTTGTGTGGGTGGCGTAGGTGATGGATGACCACCTTGCTGGTGATCACGAGATAAACCTCGATCCCCGACAAGACCCAATGGTCCGGAACCCGGACCACTAGATCCTCCAGCACCAAGCGAACCAAAACTTGTAACGCAGCACTCCTCCCAACAGCAGGCTTGTGATATGCCTGTGAATAAAAGGGTTGTCTGTTGTTGTTCTTGTTGTCGTTTATCGACATTTCTTCCAACTGCTGGTCTTTGTACTTCATTAGGAGCTTGCTTAGTACTTTTATTTTTTAATTTAAGAATTTATTTTCTGAAGTGTGATAAGTTATCTTTTTATGACTATTAAAGTGTTTTTTACAATTGTTTGGATATTGACAACAAATAATTTGATAATTCTGTTGGATACTGACACGAATAGAAAAATTATTCAAATAATTTGTTAATTCTAATGCTCTAAAATTTGTTAAAAATAAATTTTCGTTTTGACTACGAAATTCAATGTTATTAACTGTTTTTCATATTCTAAATCATTTATAACACATTTTAAATTGGATTTAATTATTGTATTTTTTAGAATTATTTTACAACAATATTTTAAATCTACTTGATTAGATCACTTTAACTACTATAGTCACGTAAATTATATTTTAAATATACACGAATATATCTAATACTAACGTAAATCGTCACAACTAGTATTATATTACATATATACACATTATTTTTATAAAAGAAATTTTTAGAAGTTTAAAGCCACATGCCTGTGCTCTTTGCAGAGAATCAGAGTAGTCACAGTATACAGTATTTAATAATAGCAAATAGTACTCAGTATTTGGTAATAAATAGTATCAGCAAATTGTGCAAGTTTGTAATTAAAATAAACAATAAATTGTTAACATACCTAAGAAGGCATCAACCTGGCCTGCAATACCCTTTATTGCTTTGAGAAATATATAGGGCAACTGCTGTAGACATGGATGCTGACAGGGATCTACAACATTGGGACTGGCAATGGCATATCGCAGAAATGCTTGTGTTTGTGATATTACAGCTGGACGGCATAAATCGACGGGATCGCCTATTGTTCGTAAAAGTCTGTACCAGGCTTGAGCGACGGCTTCGTTTGACATTGTACTTGGTACAAGTTGCGAATCTTCTTCACCTAAAAATAATTAATTGTTTTTATCTTTGTACTTTTTAAATGTAATTTTTAAAATATTGCATTTAACATACTTATTTTGAGTTCAGGAAACATTGGCCCGTACATTATATGTAACAGGCGTGCTGTTAGGGCTAAACAGACACGATTCCATTGTTCAATCAATGATAATCTATGACGCCATCTGAGACATGATTCTCTTAAGGTTTTCCATAGTGGAGGAGATGGGAAATTTCGTTCACATGCCACTAGCCATACCTATAAATAATATAATGTAGAAAAAAATATATATAATAAATTGAAAGTTAAAAAGATTCAAAATCAAAAATATACCTCTAAGAGAACTCCTAAAACTCTTTCACATAACTGTTCACCTGTATCCTCCCTTATTGCTGGTGGTGCTAAAAGAGCATCATTAATACCTATTAGAAATAAAAGTAAACTTTCCCATGTTTCCCTTTCCAAAGTTGTTGAGCTTCTGGCAACTTGCTGAAGTGTTCTCAAGACTCTATGACATAATACTGCTTGTTTATTAATTGTATCAGCTCCTAAAATATATAAAAAATAATATATAGTAATTATTAAAGTTACAATATCAACTACATGCCTCTTATTCATGCAAGTAAGTGTTAAGTGTTACCCAAATCCTGGTATAAAAATGGCCAGACTACGAAAAAAAAGAAGTTATTTTTTAGCTACATTGATTATAAGGAAAAAGTACATGTTAATAAGTTTAGAAACAACTACATATAGTTAATGCATAGATAAATCTTGGTAAGAAAAACTACTGCAAAAATAGATTATTAATTTCCATCACCTTTTTATAAAACAAAAATAGAGTAGTTTAATATTATTATATCTAAATTATTCTGTTAATAGTTTTGCTGTTGTTTTTCTTGTAATTTTACAATCACAATACACACCAATTTTAAACAGAACAACCCTGCAAAATGTTAATTACCTTCACCCTTCCTAGGTACAAAAAGATTATGCAGATGACCAATAATTTTTCTGGCATAATAATTAGGATCATCAGCTATTGGTTTAGGCACAGATATTTTTGGTGACGTGTACAAGGCTGTCAGCCATTCACAGTAAACATTGACGCAATCTCTGACCGTATCATGTTCTGTCAATGGTAGCGATAATCCAAAACATATGACTTCCATGCACCATTGCACCTCCTTGTCTGTTATCAATGAACTTGGTTCAGCAGCCTGAGCTATTCCAAGATTTGATGCCAGTTGACGTACTATTGATAAAGTTACCTCTCTACCAACTCCTGGAGCAAATTTCTCCAATACACTCTGGCTGTCTTCTGATCCCTGTTGGATCAATATACTCAGAGACGCCCACTCTGAGTACATGTTGTCTCCTATATCCTAAAATCCAAAAATTCAAATGTTACCAACAATAATCCTTTTCCTTTAACCATTAATATTTGTCAAAACAAAAAAAAAAAAAAAAAACACTAGTCAACAAGTATCTGTCAATTTAAGTAAACAGCAGGTGTATATATAACAATAAAGTTAATATACCTTTGTTAATTCACGTTAATCCGTCATATTTCTTGGCACTGTGCACAAAAAAAGCCAAAAATGCTCACTTTGCAACAATAGGCATTAAAGCAATTATAAAAAAGCATTAAAAAAGTAAAACGTCAGTGTAATTTGGAGCAGTGTCAATAAACAGTATAGTTGCAGAAAAGCATATATATAATAAATAGTAGGCGTTAAGCGTAACCTCTCTTCATTATCCTCTCTCCTTTTCTCTCTCATTCTATAAGCTTGTAAACAAAAGAGAAACTCGCAGTGAGAGGTGCGGGAGTTTTATAGCGGTAATACTCATAAGGCACTGTTATTTTTTTTTTTATTCTTTATAAAACTAGACACACATTGTATATACCTTCAGATTAACTCGATTGAAGACGCCTAGATTCATAGATACATATGTTAAAACATCAGCGAGAGCTGCGAATTTTCAACCATAATCGGAGGTTTACTCCCCCCGCGAATGTGAGAGCCTTTTAACAAATGTATACACATACCTATACGCGACTTACGCGAGTGAGTGTATATTCTTTACAACGTCCTTCTCCTACCCATTCATCGCAAACTCCCACGCACAATATTCTGTCTTGTTTCAAGTTGTAAAGTGACCGTCATTTTAAATTTTGTTTAAATGTTTTATACATAAAATCACTTGTTGATTTTTTTTTTTTTTTTGGAGTTTGATTTAAAATAAGAAATTAGAATTATGAAAAGATCATCAATTATTAAAATATTGTAATAATTTTACAACTTCAAATTTTAAAAAATAATTACGACATTCATCAAAATAGTAATATTATTTCTATTATTTTATAGTACTTCTAGATTTTGATAATACATTATTGTTTACTTACAAAAAAAAAAGGAATCAATTGTAACGATTTACCTACTATTAAAAAAATGTTTGTTTATAGCAGACCATTTAAATATTAAAATATATAATAAAAAACGGTCAGATGACGGTCTTATTCTTTCTATCGCGAGCAAATACCAAAATGCGTCATAAGGTGCTCCGCAAGTCCGCAGAAGAGCGAAAGCAAGAATTAAGGTATACCGCAGTCTGTTTCAAGTATAGAGAGTTTACGTTGAAGATGATAATAATGATGATTATAATGGAATCAGGACAGTAGATCCATGTAAAACATTTTAATATTCTGATTTCTGGACCCCAGCTTAATTTCGCATACGAGTGTAAATACCTATTATTATAGTATCATAACATTTATAAATAGTGTGAAGCATAAAAGAAACCCAGACAGACACGACGACGAACCTCCTTAAAAGCGAGGTTAGAAATACTCCCAGTCAGAATAGCATATAGATATACAAGAAAGAAGAAAAAGGAGTATAGAGAATTGAGTGAGATAAGTAGCCTTTCGGCTTGCGCTCTCTTTCTGCCTCGTACTGTCGTACACCCACACAAGCAGAAAAAGAGGGAGCCGCATATATACTTATACATATTGTACACATAAGTATATACGTAGTGGCACACGGGGAGTCGATCGAAGAGGTGGGTGGACTCCGGCCTCTCCTCTTCAAGAAACAGCCAGCAGCAGCCTTTCCCCCTTGCGCCGTATTCTCTTCTTCTTCCTCCGCATCTTTCTCTCTTTCTCTCTTTAGCAGTCGCAAGTATATTAGAGCCATCAGGAATTTCAAAGAGAGAACACGCATATATTTTCACCGCCACCCGCGTGTGCTGTGCTCTAGAGCGTGTGCGAGTGTGTGAGAAGTGTTTCTGTGCCATATATAAAATATCTCTAGGTACTGCGGCTTATTATTACTGTCTATCTTTTGGTGTACTACGTGTGGTGGGTGATATATACTTGCACCGTTATAGCCACGGAGAAGCCGCCTTTCTTCCTTCCTGGGAGCAAGGCTCACCACCAAGATAATAAGGTATGATAAGTTAACGATATTCAATTATTTTTAGTTTTTTGTTTTTGCAGGTGACAATTATTGTTAAGAGAATTTAAATTGCTAAATCCGGTGAGGCAGGGGAATATGTAGATGTTACTTGTGTGATGTAGGTATGGGTGCTGTATTTTTTTTTTGTATATAAGCCGCATATACATATGTAATAAGTAGTGGCTGACGGGCTCGAATCTTTTTCCACTTATGGATTATATGTATGGGGGTGTAGGTGGAGAGACTGCGATAAGGTTTCTATTAGCCGGGAATGACAGTCGGAAAGGGTGATAGGTAAGGAAGGCGGTAAAAGAATTGACGTAATTCTTGTAAAAACCAGGCGAGGGTTTGCAATATTGGTACATGCTATAATTTGCTACTGCTGCTATACATATACCTACCTTGAAATCAATAATGTGTATGACGAGGCTTTCTCGCGCGCGCGCATTATAGCACAGGTGAGTCGTGTGTGCAATTTTTTTTTCTTTTTATATTCAGGTCCGCCCGCGAGAAACTACCGTTTAGATATACGTGATGTAATATTGACAGGATAAGATACTTTTGGATGATGATGATGATCATTATTGATGATGTTAAATTTTTTATGAAATTTGCTGGGTTCTTAGAGTTGTTGAGATTAGTGGGTGTTTAGTATTCTTGTAATGCAATGTTGAATAATTAATGCAGCTTTATGAGAATTGTAAAGTGGGTGAATAAAAGTGATCAATTATTTTGTGGTATGTAGGAACAAATTGATTGTAAATCAATGAAAGATTCTGGTTATTCATTTATTCAGATGTAATTTTGATTTTCAAATATTTGTTGTAAGAATTGTTAATTTTTTTATATATTCTTGATATAATACCCAAATGTTATTAAGGAAATATTCTTTATTAAACAGGCACAGTAGTTAATCATGATGTCTGATCGAAAGGCTGAATTGGAAAGAAAAAAGGCTAAGCTTCAGGCTATCAGAGAAGAAAAAGAAAGGAGAAGAAGAGAAAAGGAACAAAAAGATGTAAAACATTTTATCAATATTTATTAAAAATTGTAAAAAGATAAATTTTATTATAATTTAATACTGTTTTTAGGTGGAAGAAGCAAGGCTTCGAGCATCAAATACAAACAGAGATCAACAAAAAGAAGTTGATGCATTGTTATCGTCATTTGGTGTAGCACCAGTTTCAGGTAATCTACAGTCAAATTAATTTTGTCAACTACTTATCCTCACTTTATGGAATAAAATAAATATATTTGTATTATACCAATTTTAATTCTTTACATTTATTACTGTTACAGAAGTACTATCGAGTTTGTCTAGTGCAAATTCTATAGCAACTCCAGATCAAAGTATCAATGCCACTCCAGATGCCAGTTTACAACCAAGTAGTATTAGCACACAGAATAGGTAATGAATGAATTTTATTTTTAATAAGTCAATATAAAAACTGATTTATGCATTGTGTACAAAAAACATAATTTTTATTACAAACTTGTCTTTAATCATGACAACAAAAAAAGGTTGAAAATTTTTTTTAATACATAATGCATAGTCAAAACAATTTTAATGCACATTATTAATTGGAAAAATTTGATGGGACGACAGTGTGTCCAAAAAACGAAATCGCGAACTCACGATAGTTTCGGTAGCCCACACAAACATTCCACCCAAAGAGCCAGTTGTCTACACGAAGCAAACGCAAACGGCGCAGGTTGTCCACGCGAGCCACGACGGTGAGTTCAGCTTCTCTCTATCTCATATTTTACAATCTTATTCTCACTTCTTAATTACAATAAATACACTCAAGCCCTATATACCACATTAGAGGAGTGCCATCTTTACTTTTTTTTACCCCAGTGTGTCTAACTTGAGCCCTTGACTTTTATTAATGATTTGTGGCTTTAACAATTTTATTGACAAAGAGTTCAATATTAATTGAGCTGAATTGTACAAAGCAATAATAACATTGCATATTTGTTTCTAAAATATAATAACTTAACGCGTAATCATTAATATAACGAAATTTTTATTTATTTTTTTTTAAAACATCCATATATCACAAAAAATGTTCCAAGTAATAAAAAGTTTTTTCATGCAGAAATTATAAACTGAATCTATTTTTGCATATAAATCTTTAATTAAGTTTTTATTATTTGGAAAATACATATATATTTAAAACTATTATTACAAAGTGATTGGCAATATTTTTTCAAGTAAGTAAAGTAGGTTATTTCGATGTTTCCTTTTTTTTTTAAATAAAAAATACTTTTCTTATAACTATTTTTCGATTTGATTACTTTTTTTTAATATTAAAAAAAAAAATGAATGCTGGCTGATAAATAGTATGGCTTAAAAACAGACTTAAATAATCAAATTTAATGACCTTTCTTCTAAAACAAGAGTAATTACGTACGTATATAATTGTCTGATTAAACATCACTTTATCTACTTATTTAAAGTACGCACTTCTTTTTATTTTCGGTTTTATTATTTTTGTTTTTATTAGTTTAGTATTTAATACATCCTGCAGTCATTTTGAAAAACTCATTTTGTGAATCATTTAATAAATTATTTTATGTAACCCTTGTTTGCCAGTTACTTTGTTTAAATTCTTATATTTTTAAACTATTAATTTGACATATTACTTTTTTTTCATTGGCGAGGAAACTTACATATTCACATAAAAATAATTTCAAACTTATAAAAAATTAATGTTATAATATTTCGAAATTTGGAGATTTTTTGATTTTCAATCAATATTAAATAATCAGTTTTTATTTTACTAAAAATTTTTATAACATTAATTATTTATAAGTTTCGACAGTCAACATCCTAATGACGCATGCGTCTTTTTTATTTTTATTTTTTTTTCTAATATTCTACTTATTCTGTTTAATATAAAATCTACAGAATGTCATTTCGAAGCTCAAAAGCGGTATTCAATTTAATGTAAGCGGAAATCAATTTCTTTATAAAACTTAATTCTAATTAATGTCTCAACTGCTGTAACAAAAATATAATAATTCATTTATTAACAATCTGATTTAATTAAAAAAAAATCATAAATTTGTCACTAATACGATTCTTTTATTTATAATCAACTTCGTACATTTAATAACGACAATGTTTTAAAGTCTTACAATAATAAAATGATTAGTAAACTAAGGTTTAACTACATTTTTATTAAATAACATTTTAATTTTAAATCTATAAGAATTTTATTAATTTTTTTTCTTTTGTGAACTACAAACTACTCAATTATGTGTAGCAATATATTAATTTAAAAATTAATTTATTTTCTTCGCGTAAAAAATAAATGTTATCATCCTAATATATTTCCTATCGTTATCAATAACTGCACCTATTTGGTTTTAAGGTAAATGGTAATTAACAAGGTCAATTATACGACACTAAATAAAAATTGTAAAATATATATGCATGGTAATGATGGTGAGAGCCAAAAAAATAAAAAAAAAAAAATTGCACCAAGGATTGGCAAAGTCCGGTAGACTTTGATCAACTGTGTTGTCTGAATTTTATGTATTAATATAGTTGAATCAATTAGACACTCATTTACAAGTTGAGTTTGATTGTAAATGCTTTTTAATTTTAAGTTGCATTAAATATATTATTATCTGATTGATTTGACTAAAAGGTTTTCGTTATTTTACTCACATTGTGTATCTTCTTTAACTACTTAAAAAATATTGTCATTTTCTTTAAAGCATATCGCTATTGACTAGTAAAGATTTTTTAAATTTATTTCTAGAAAAAACTTTAACAAAAAATAGTAACTCTTTACTAATCAATGAAGCGATTAGTTTTGAAGTTTGAATATTAACAAATTTAAAAGAAAAAAAAAGACAAAAATAAAAAGATAATATTAACCACTAATACAAAAAAAAAAAAGAAAAATCTTGTGGCTCTTGGTTTGTGGTGTTTATTTTCCTCCTTTTTATAATTAAAATACGCAATACGCGTGTCTCTTCCCTTATTGCCTTGCGATTACTATTGACGGGTTGATAACTCAACTTCGGGTGTTGGATAACGATAAAGGACTATCCGACTCCTCTTCCACATACACCATCAACTCCTCCTGTTCGACAACAACACCAACTCATTCTTGCTCCGCAGGCTACTTTGAGACCGACTGGTGGCGTCCCAGGAAAGGTGGGTCTACACCTAACTACCTATGTATGTTTCGTCTTCTTTTCACTTTTGTTGTCCTGTGATTTTATTTAACTACTATTTTTTTTTTTAATTTATTTTTTTGACAATTTTTTGGAACTGTAATTCTGTGATGATTATAGCTCGATGGTAGTAGATTTTATCTATTGTAATTTATTTGAATAATATTAAATATAACGACGAAAGTATTTGAAATTTTATAATTTTATAATTTAATAAAATAAACATTTTACAATTTTATAATTAAGTACAACATTTTTTAATTTAAATACTTTGGTCGTCGTAGTCACTTTATAAAAGGGATTAAGTAATCAGCTTAATTTTTTTTTTTAACATCAAAGCAGTTTATCAGCTTTATTACTAACCATCCTTTTTTTGTAACAATTTTGCTGCAATTAATCGCATTGCTAAAATTTTCTGCTGTGATATGCAACTTACAATGGGCCGGAAATTCTTGAAATTATTTTTTTTTTAATTTATGTTTATTTTAACCAAATATCAAAAAGAATAAGAGAACTCTATTATGTAAAGAATTGAAAAAGAAATTATATTCTTTTTTTCCGGCCTTTAATTATTTAACAAAATGCTTGCTTCTTGTGAAAAGGAATTTTTCAATATTGTTCTCTGTGTATACCTGAATAAAAAATTTGTCAATAAACATAACTCTTAACTTTTTTTGCTGTCAAATGTGCTCACTTGCTAACAATAATTAACTCATTTTTTAATTGTTACACGCAATTAACTAAATTAAAAAGAAAATTAAAAATGATCGAATGGACTGAATGATATTTAAACTATACGTACTCACCTTCGTCATAACAATCTGACGTTAAATTAATAAATTGTTCGTAAAAACGCGTTTGATGTATATATTATACTTATGAACAACGGCACGAGTAACTTAATGGGGGTGGGTATAAGTGTGACAAGGCAAATTTTTTAACTGCGCCGTTTTTCTATATTCGCGTTATGTTTGCGTTTAAACTGGAACATAATTTAATTCATCAAAAATTAAAATTATAATCTCAAGCGATAAAAATATTATTCACATTCAAAATAAAACTGATATGTATTTTAAAAAATTTGTATCTCATTAAATTGAATTTAAAATTTTTAATTGCTGATTATTAAGCATATCAATTGATTTTTGATACGATTATCTTGAGCATATATAAAAGAAATTTCCAAAAAAAATTTTTAAAATTATAAATTGTACAATTTCAGCGTTGAATAAAAAAAATGCATGCCGCAATATGTTTTTGCTGCAATGGTGTAGCATGAAGGTCAAATAACAGCAGAAAAAGCTATTATTCATTATTATTATTATACATACCTATATATCTCTATTTCATATATCTTCCATATATATATATTTTTAGAAATACATGATATTATATTATTAGAAACAAATTTGAATAATTGTACCTCGGAGGAGATATAATATTTTCGCACCATTCATTTTATATCAATCTATATTTACAAATACAATTTTTTTTTTAATTTATTGTAATGTAGGAAAATATGATATTGAATATGTACGTTTCCTCCGAAGCGCTGATTTTATTATATCCCGGCACAGTAAAAAAAAAAAATCAAAAAGTACTGCACTTTTTTTTTTGTATCCACCTACATTCAACGTATTGAAGCTTAACTTTTGGCTAATAAGTAAGATTGTAATCACGTATTGTATGTTATGTTAAGTTCTGTTAGAGAATGGAGCTTATCAAATCCTTATAAAAAAGTATCTTATAAGATAATTAATAATTTTGAAATCCACATTTATTTATTTTAAAATATTTAAGTAATTACAGTATAATTAATTAAAATATAAATATATACATTGAGTGTAGATGTAATTAATAATGTAAACGCGCTAAGAAAAAAATTTTCTAATAATATTTAATTTTTCCCTGTCCTTCTCAGCTCATGCATTCGACTATTACGGTAAGTCACATATTTTACTTGCTTATTGCCGAATTAATAAAATAGATCGGTTTAGTAAAGCACAGACTGTTAAATAATATTTTTTTTTATTTTGCTGATCTTAATAATTTAAAAAACAAATTTTTGTTTATTTTTTTAAGAATATTGAATAATTAAATTAAGGGGTTTATTAATGTTATTTATGATAACATTAATTTGGATTTAAAGTTAGAAAATATGTAATAGGAAAATATCATCGAGCGAGAGGAAACGTACGGAATACAACTTTAATTAAAAAAAAAAACAAAATTTAAGAAATATAATTGCTTCGAACAAACTTTAATTATTAAAGTATCGAAAATATATACCTTTATTTTAAATATAATTATGCACAAAGCACAAAATCATATGAAAAAATAATATTTAGAAAAATCTTTAATATATTTAAAAAGTAAAAGAAACAAAAGGAAACGGAGTTACTTAGTGTTAGGAAACAATAATGCTGATAATAAATCTCGCTACCGCAGATGAATAAAATATATATAAATATTGAGTATATATTATTTAAATATAAAGTAAACTCTTGTCACTACTTAACGCACCTTCCAGAGTACTCAACAATATAATTTCTTACGTCTATTATACTTTTATGAGCAGTCATATACATATATATTTTTATAGAATTTCGTGTATGGAAACCTAATAAACGCCATGGTGAGGATTTACTAACTTTGAACAAATACACACATACATACACATTATAATATACACGGGAGCATTTTTAAATTAAGGTGTTGGCTTTTACTATTTTATTATCGAATTAATAAATATTTCTATGCTCTTCAGGAAACTGTTTTTTATTTCAAAAATTGTGACTATGTCAACACAAAAAAAAAATTAAGGCACTATACTTATGTTTCTTTTTTTAATGAAGCTTGAAGATCAAGAAGTTTAGATGATATTTCAAGTGGTGTTGAAAGTGTATATGAATAAAAAATTAATTTGATTTTAAGACACATTTGAAATGTCATTCGTAAACTTTGATTTTCACAGCTTCTAGTGTGTATCGTCAAGAAATATTAAAAAGTTGATGTGGACATGACTTGATATTAAATTAAATTAACAAATATGATTTTTTTTTTTCAAAATGATAATTATAAGATAGATTCCTTTTATTTTACAATACACAGTATCTAAAACTAATCTCAAAATGTGTCCTCATTGTCTTCTTAATTCTACGTGTTCGTTTAAAAAAAATAAAGTATAAATAATTTATCACCATCACACTAAGAAAATAACTAACATTAAAATTAACATAAAAGGGCATCTATAAATTTTATTAATAACCACTCACTAAACTGTGATTCTGTGACACAATTTTTATATCTACGAGAGTTATACTTTCGATGATTCATTATTTGTCAATTATAGGAGAGAATGAGAGTCGAGTGACGTATGCAAATTTTGCTTTACATATGTATAACCGGGGATATCTTTTTTTTTGCATGTTATTATGTGTTTCAAAGGTTTAAGATTAATAGTTGTATTATAGACGTATAAAAAGGTGTTGATTCTTATTATTATTATAAATGCACTTTCTCTAATCTGTGATTGGTTTCAAACTAATATGCATGTAATAAATTGATAATTTAATAAGTTTCTTATTCAAATAAATTTTAGATAAATTAATTAAAATTTAAAATTATTAAAAATACAAAATTATTAAAGATATGAAGAAAAAAGAATAATCACCCTTTATACAATATAAAACATCATTTAGTCTTTTTTTTTCTGTAAAGTATTTAACAAATAAACTAATATTCCTGCATCTTCTCAGTTTAGTATCGATGCATAATTTAAAATTAAAAAAACTGCAACTTTTCTATAATGTATCTATCAAATGTTAGTCTGTACCTACCTTACTTCTTTATGCCACCTTATTCATATATCTTTATTTTAAATAAATGCTTACCTAATGTAGTTATTATATATTTATTTAAAAAAAAAGTATATCAAATAAAAAAGCATCGGCAGTACTCTGAGAACGATCAGGATCTAGTTTTTAAAATGAAAAAAAAAAAAAAACAATTATATTGTCGATTTGACTGACTTTTTCTTTTCCTTTCTTCAAGACGAGTACAATCTAAACCCTGGTTTAGAATGGGAGGACGAGTTTACAGGTAGGTGAATCTCTGAGAAAAATAAAAAACTCGACATAATAATACGTGTGTCTTGCTGCATCGTGAATATTTTAATTTGTTATTATAATAAATAGACATTGTTTTGTTGTTTTATTTTGCTTGATTTGCGATTGGTGTCGAGTTATCGCGTTTTTCAGTTTTTATTTTTTGGTTTTTATTGTTTGAAATTTTCTAGCTTGTGTTGTTTTTTGAACAATTATTATTTTAAGATTTTTTTTTTACAAAAATAATAATAATTGAAAGTTAATCATTTTAAATTCATCAATCATTCTTTACAAAAAAAAATTTCTTTTATTGTTAGTAAGGTAAAATATATTATTCGGTTACATTAGAATGAAAAAAGCAAAATGAATTGAAATGCAAAATTATAAAAATTATTGGTTCTTTCTTTGAGTTTAGAAATTTACTTGTTTCACTACACATTTATTTAAAAACAAAACTTGAAAAAATTAGCTTTATTTGAACGATTATTTATCTGAGTTTCTACGTTTGATTATATTATTTCTAGCAAAAAATGATTGAATATTCTATTATCATTTTTTATCTACATAATATTTCTAAGAAAAAGTATTAATTAAATACGGCTAATTTATTTATTTGCGAATGCCATTAAAAATATATTGTAAGCACAAACTGAGCTTTTCTTTTGTAATTTGGATTATTTATTGCATGTGCTTGTATTAGTTATATCCTATATAGTTAAAATTCTATGCAGAATTTAGTATTCGTATAAAAAAAAAAATTGCATCTCTTATACCTTTAATTAGTTAATCCAATTTTCTTTTTATTTTTTTTTTCTTAGCAAACCTTTTTAATTTATAATTTACATTATTCAATTATATTTATTTATTACAACAGCACACACTTTCTTTTATCATTACACACTATTATTTAGCACTATTATTTAAATATAGGAATGCATTTTTTTTTCGTAGCATGCAAATTTTTTTATTATGTAATTTTTATAAACCTCCAAGTAATTTAAAAAGTTATGTTGATCTACCTCAAATATTATTATTTGTTGTACACTTCCCACAGTACGTCACGAGACTCAGGAAGTTGCGTTAATATTCCCACATATATTTTTTTTCTTATATTTTTTTATTACCTGCATTGTTTTTATTTATTTTTATTTTTTATTCACAATTATATCGATTATCTATTAACAGTTTTACGTATAATTTATAATTAAAACATTTTTTTAAACGCGTGTATTCTAAATGCATAATAATCATGTACATTTTTTGTTTAATTAACGTATGTTTTTTTTTTTAATCAAACCTTATTTGCTTTTTTTTTCCTAAGAGAAATAATTTTTTACAAATCTAATTGTTTTATTTTTAAAATCCTCAATTATTAGTGATTTTTTTTTTCAATCCGTGCACATTATAATAAGTAGACATGCTATAGTTCATGTGCATGTGTTTATCCTCTTGTTTAGCCCAATATATTTAACCAGAATATAAACATTTTAAATTATTGTGCTCGAGCTTTATTATTATTATTTTTTTAATATACTTTACGTACGTTTCCCGTAGTTAAAATTGTAATTTTGACATGTGTAATACCTTTATACATACATCAATTGCACTTAATTTTTTTTTTATATCTACTTATTAAGCTAATTCACGCGATCTTTAATAATTATAAAAGCAATCACGCAAAACCGATCGTTGATATATTAATCTAAAAAAAATATATATACAATCCCGCACGTTATACATAAGTTCAATATTAAGTTTATCTATTGTAAAAAAAAAATCGCGATCGGTCGTATGTACATAAATAGTTCATCCTTATTAGTAATCTTAATATATAAATCAATAGTCTCACGCGAAAAAGGCAAAGCTTCGATTATTAGTCGCGTTAAGTAGTTATTACCGATTATCCCTTTCGTCCCGAGAACGACTTATTCACCACAGTTTTAACCTATGACGATGGCCAAGCCGAGGATGAGGAGAGCAGTTTGCCCCATCTCGATGGCTTTCAAAGTAAATTACCACCTGGCATACTGCCACACGGATTGCCACAAGTCAAGGAAGTCCAGCCAGCTATTACTCAGGTGGAAAAGGAAAAGGAGAAGGAAAAATCAAAGGAAGGTTGGTATTATTAATAATAATGAATCTGATGATTTTGATGCAAATTTTTAAAAGAAGAATGTTTGATGTTTTATGGAATTAATTTTTTTTTTTTTTTAGTGAGAGAACTTAGCGAAGAGGAAAAACAGATGATCATGTTATCTGAGGACTTTAAACGTTTCATCGATAAGACAAGTAGGATTTTGGAACGAGCACTTGCTGAGACTGTGGATATCTATACGGATTATACGGGAACTATGGATGGTGATGATGGAATGTAAGTGATTTTGATTTTAAAAAATAATATAGATTGATATTATAAAATTGTTAAATTAAAAAAAAAATAATATCTGATTTTTTACAGAGACGACAAAAGTCATCAATGTCTATGGTTAAATCGATGTTTCGTTGACGAACGCTGGTCGCGTAATCGTTGTGTAACAGCAATGGATTGGTCACCACAATTTCCTGAACTTCTAGTCGCTGCATATAATAACAATGACGACACACCACACGATCCCGATGGTGTTTGCTTAGTTTGGAATACAAAATTTAAAAAGACAACGCCGGAATTTATATTTCATTGTCAATCGCCCGTTATGTCAACGACATTTGCAAGGTTCCATCCAAATTTAATACTCGGTGGTACATATTCTGGACAGGTTGTATTATGGGATAATAGGGTACAGAAACGCACACCAATACAACGTACACCATTATCTGCAGCTGCGCACACTGTTAGTTATTATTACATATATTTAATTTTTAATTAAAATTTTCGTTTTTATAAATTTAAACAATTTGTTTTTTTTTTTTTTTTTTTTAATTTACAGCATCCGGTGTATTGTCTAAAAGTCGTAGGTACACAAAACGCACACAATCTCATCAGCATATCGACCGATGGAAAAATGTGCTCTTGGAGTTTGGATATGTTATCACAGCCTCAAGAAACGCTTGAATTACAAAATAAGCAGTCTAAACAGATTGCCGTAACGCAATTAGCTTTTCCTAGCGGAGATGTAAATAATTTTGTTGTTGGTAGCGAGGACGGAGCTGTTTATTCAGGTAACTTGTTTATTTTTACCCTTTTTTTCACGCAGGATTATTTATGAAATCCGAATAATCACTTTAACTGTTATCACCAGCTTGTCGACATGGTTCGAGGGCAGGAGTTACAGAGACGTACGAGGGCCATCAAGGTCCAATAACTGGTGTCGATACGCACGCGGTTCCTGGTGGCATAGACTTTTCTCACCTGTTTCTCAGTTCGTCCCTCGATTGGACCATCAAACTCTGGAGTTTGAAGGAAAACAAACCCTTATACTCGTTCGAGCACAATAGCGATTACGTTTACGACGTCGCCTGGTCGCCTGCACATCCAGCGGTCTTTGCAGCAGTCGATGATTCCGGCAGGCTGGATCTCTGGAATCTCAATCAGGACACTGAAGTTCCTACGGCTAGTGTTACGGTAGATGGCAATCCTGCTCTCAATCGGATCTCCTGGATGCCCAATGGCCTTCATATCACTGTTGGTGATGACAATGGCAAGATATGGATCTACGATGTAGCCGAGGTGCGCGTTTACGAATTTTATTGCTATCGCAATTTTTTTTTATTCAATGTTTCATCTCAGAACTGATTTTTTACTTATTTTTATTTTATTGTAGCATTTGGCGCATCCGAGGATGGATGAATGGAACAAATTCCTGTTTTGTCAGCAGGACTTTAAAAATAACAAAGCCGACGAGGAGTTGGATAAGCTGAATCTTAGCTCGGGTCCGTCGTCTTTATCGTCGATGACGTCGATACCTTCAGTTCCGCTTAGATAAATGTCATATGTGCGAACGAAAGCGGTAGCTAAGAGAAATCGAGAGTAGAACCTCTCGCTTATCTTGTCATTCTTTTTTTTTACTTCAACCATAAAAAATTTCTTTCTCTAAACTAGGCTTACTATGGAAAATCATGCAAAAAAAAAAAATTATTAGATAAATATTATTGAGGAAATATTGTTAATAACATAGATTGAAATTATATAATTATAATCAAATACTTAAAAACGCAAAGAATTCGCTTTTGCA
Source organism: Leptomastidea abnormis (assembly GCA_030522805.1). Taxonomy (NCBI): domain Eukaryota; kingdom Metazoa; phylum Arthropoda; class Insecta; order Hymenoptera; family Encyrtidae; genus Leptomastidea; species Leptomastidea abnormis. The sequence continues at coordinate 51,240 of JAPYZE010000735.1, forward strand.
GCGCATCTGAATCTGTAGCTGGATTGAATTCTTTGATCAACATACGACATGTAAAAAGATGTAACAAGCTTTATAAAAAGTTATCATAGTTATTATAATTTATTTAATTATGAAAGAAACTTCAAGTATGTTGAAGTTTTCAGTGATTGTTAAAAGCGATGCGTATAACTGACTTGTGTAAATTGCTGTATAAGAAGCTTTTTTAAAAAAAATATTCTTTTTTCGTAATATAAATAAAAAAGACAAAAAATCATTTGATGTTTTTATTCTCCTTTTCTTATTCTCATAAATATTACAATACTTAGTTTAGTTTTGAATAAAAATAAAAATGTATATTTCAAATAACAATAAACCAGGAATAATTCAATAATAAATAAAAAATTTATGATTCTTCATTGCAAAATAGCAAATAATCTTCCATCTGGTTTCTTTTCTTCTGCAAAAAAATGACCTAAGAAAAATTTAACAAATTAGTTTGATCCTGTAGCTTTTTGAGACTCATTACTAGCTAAACTACTTTTTTCGATTTCTTTTTGGGCCCATTCAATGCCATTCGACACATGGTTTGGCAATTCAGACAAGAATTTCACACTGGAAAGAACTCCTTTATTCCAATATCCAGCAACAAACCCTCTCAAGTCTGATGGATTTGGTATGTGAGTGATCTGAAATAATAAACAAAGTTTAATCCCATTCGTAATAATATATTGAAATTATTTTTATATTTAAAAACCGTTGCATAATATCAATCTTTTAATACAAGCTTATAATCATAAGTTAAGATAATTAAAGATCTAATTAGTTTAATTTTAAAATAACTATAAATTTACCTCTTGAATCACTTCCTTTGGTACATTTTCCTGAATCAGAGGACTGATATTTTTATACAATTTGTTATAAAATTGAAAAGCTTCGTCAGGACTAGACCAAAGACCTTCTTCAACTGTATAGTAAAGAGCACCCCCTGCTATACTAGTTTTTATGGCAAACCTGAGGGAGACAAATTTTTTAAACTAGCAAAAATTATTTATAATGGTTTTTAAAGTCATTTATTTGACAAGTCACAAATCCAACTTATACTTATAAATTAATCCTAATTTTTATATTAAGTAGTTGGAATTTAATTAAAAAATATTAGTGAAACTTAAGGTTTCTTTATTACACTTGCAAATAATATAATTGCAATTAAATGTAATTTTGGTAAACTAATGAAGCACTTTAATGTTTTACTAACCTCAACAAGCCCATTTTGCTATATTTGTTGTTTTTCTCAAGTAGGAAAAAATTATGCTAGACAAAAATCTATGATCTATAAAAATGAATTCGAAACTTTTAATACATAATTACAAATATCCTTTAAGTTAAATCGGAGCAACTCCAGTCTCGGACTCGGAGCACTAATCTGATATCTATATATAGATATATATATACACGTGTATTTAAACACTTGTTTTCTTTACGTAACAATTTCTACATCTGTATATATACATACATATACATCACGATAGGTAAAATTTATAATACTTAAAATAAAAACGCGCGAATAAAGATATTTATTTAAAAAGATATTTTTCATTGTATTTAACAAATCGAACTTTATTATTATATACTTGTTATAAAAATTACATTTGTTTATTAAATTTAAAAAAGAAAACAATAAAATTTTAATTGTAATTACAAATGCCTTAAATTAAGCTAGAAATGAATAAAATTGATCAGGGATGACTTCATAAACAGAATAAATGCAGATTTATTAATACTTTTTTTTTTACTATCATTATATACAATTTTTTTCGAATTGCAATATAAATATGCGATTTTGCTTTCTCCTTCTCTCATCTTATAGAAATCTAAAAAAGAAGATTAATTTTATTTTTTATTTTCTTGTTTTTTTACAAAACAATTTTCACCTCGATGCCTACATTACTAAAAAAAAGAAAGATCAAGAAAAAGGAGCCTAAAACGCATCCTTGATTACAATTCTCTCCACTTTGTGTATAGCTAACAAATCCCAAGTGAATAAGGTCCCTTAATTGAGGTAATATATGTGAATACACCTCTCTCAATGTGATCGTTTACGTGGCGATCTTCTCGATCGTGAAGATGATTCGTGAGGCGAACGTTTGCGGGATCTTGAACGTCTCTTGCCTCGTCGACTGTTTGAAGAATCGCGATGACGATCCTTAGAACGACGCCGACTCCTAGATTTGTCATCGTCCCTATCGTTTGAGCGTCTCGAGCGTGAGGACTTGTACCGATCGTCCGAATCGTTGTGTCGACTTGATTTGTGTTTGTCATTGGAATCGCCGTATCGACTCGATGATTTGTGCTTATCCTCCGAGTCATTATTGTGGCGGCCGACCTTATGCTTGTCATCAGGATCGACTTGTCTGCTTGACTTGTGCTTGTCATTTGCATCCCCATGTCTGTAGGAAGATCTTTGTTTATCGTTTGCATCATCACGTCTACGTGAACTTTCATGCTGCACCCGCTCTCGTTTAGGCGTGTTTTCTTTCTCCGCTTCCTTCTGACTGTTTTCGTTGAAGTTGCCGTTATTATTCTGGGCCTGGTAATTTGCTGCCTCAAATTCTTCTTGGTCGAGCTCATCATCGGTATTCGGTTGCTTCTGCTGTATCCTCTGGAACTCCGGATATTTAATAATCTTTTTCTGCTCGCGCTTCCAGTGCGGAGGAGTAAAGCTCCGCGAGCGACTCCGAGATAGTGAACGATACCTACATTTACCTCGACCTTTAAAGATTCTGCCACCTGGTGATGTCCGATAATTCTGTCGACGATCTTGCACATACCTTCTTTGATTGGGATTTGTATTTGTGTTATTATTGTTGCCACCACGATACAAAAATTTATTTGCTGGTACCTCAGGTATTTCATCTGGATCTATTTTAGTAATAGATACTAATGGATGTGGTACATCATCTACCTTACTTTTTTTTGGCTCCACTACTTTATTTTCCTCTGCTTCCGTCCACTTTTTCTTTTTACTCTTTTTCTTTTTACTCTTTTCAGACTCGCTGTCTGAATTGGACCCACTGCTACTTGCTTTCTTCTTTTCCTTTTCCTTCTTTTTTGCTTTGTGTTTGGATTTGAGCACAAGTTCACCACAATTAACAACTTTAGCATCCTGCAAAGGTCTTGACATACGATCAACAGGCAAATTCTCAATATGACTTACCACCTCTTGACCAGTTACAACCTCTCCAAAAACAACATGAATATCGTCAAGATGAGGAGCAGGTTGAGTAGTTACAAAAAATTGCGAGCCATTAGTGTCTTTACCACGATTAGCCATAGACAGTAAAAAAGGCTTTTCATGTTTGTACGTAAAGTTTTCATCTTTGAACGTACCACCATAAATTGATTCGCCACCAGTGCCATTACCCACAGTAAAGTCACCACCTTGTATCATAAAATTCTTGACAACACGATGAAAGACAATGCCTTTGTAACATAGAGGCTTGCCGGTAGTGAGTCCTAGACCCATCTCACCGGTACATAGTGCCCGGAAATTCTCAGCAGTCTTAGGACAGACATCATTGTAGAGCTCAAAGACGATGCGTCCGATAGGCAGACCGCCTACCTCAATATCAAAGAATACCCTTGGATTAGTCTTCATCTTCACGATTTTTTGACTTCCTTAATACGTAATATCTGTTTATCTTCAAGCCGACTGTTTTCTTCTTCGGCTTCGTTCTTTCTCTCTTACTTTATCTTTATCTTGCTCCTTTTTCACGGCATTAGCGGTACTATCTCACAGACACGCCGGATATAACCTAAAACGCCGCTAACATATTCCAAAAGGAGTTCATTTCTCATACTCGGCTCCTAAAACATAAAATTTAAATTTTATTTTTTTTTTTTATTTCACTACAAAATAAAATGTCATTTAATTGCGCGAATTATTAGTTTGACAACGAATAACTATGTGCATACGTATGCGTATACATGTAGTTTATACAAGCGAGTCACCTGATATTACCTTACGTTTATGTTGATCTTAATACACAAGAACTTTGATTGAGTTTTATAGAATTGTTGGATGCTATATAAGTAGTAAAACTTTTTCTATTTATTGATCAAACCGTTGAATAAAATGAATAAAACACGAAGAGTCGTGAAAATTTTATTTACAAGCGTTGTCTTATGATAAAACAGACTTTACACTCTATATAGTCTATATACGTCCATCTTTGAATAACTCAGTAACGTAATTAGAAATCGGAGCATTTTATTGACTAAATGTTTTATTTTGCAATATTTATTGAGAAAAAAATATAAAATGTAAAATTGAACAAATGACTCTTTTTTTTAATGTTTAATTTACCATCTAATCAAAATTAATTAAATATTTAGACAAAAATTAATTTATCGTATTTGGTATTTTGAAAATTTTTGTTTATGATATCAAGAATAAATTTTTTATTAAAAAAAATGTTATTTATTCATACTCTTATGCTAATTTGATGAATAAGTTTAAATAATAATAATTTTATTTTAATAACAACAAAAATTATACGGCCCTGCATCATCTGTAATATGTGCATTCTATGATAGGCGCATGCGTCCGATTAAAAAACTGAAAACTGCAAAAAAAAAAAAAAAAAAAAATCATTAAAAAAAGAAAAAAAAAAAAAAAAAAAAAAAAAAAAAGAAAGGAAAAACTTTAAAAAAATGTAAAAAGAAAATAAAAGAATCAAAAATATAGAATAAATTTAATGATACTCCATTTTATATATCAAGTATCGCAAAGAAAAAAAAGAGAAATAATTCCACACATATAAAATAATACGAGAATAAGAAAGAAATAAAAACAAAAACAAAAACAAACAAAAAAGCAGCTGCGGTTGTCAAGCCGGTGTAAAAGATAGAGATATATAAGGGCCGGACGGTAAAAGCGCGAGAGGGGCGTTTATACACACACACATAATATACGGGGCGGTTACAAGAAAAAGAGAAAGAAATAAATAAATAAAGAAAGAAAAAGAGAGAGTGACGTTTTATACGTTTGTTCGAGGGGATTATATTAAAAGACCAGCAAAGGAAAAACGAGTAAAAGGTGCGTTTATGTTGTGTTGTTACGTATTATATATAGAAAGCTCACAGCTCACATAGCTGTACTGTAATGTATGGTAGTACATATATATACATAACCTGCAGTATATAGCAGTTTAGCAGTAGCAGGAGGAGCAGTGCAGAGTGCAGTATATTTCTCCGCCTCCCACACATTCAATGTTTACATTGTGCCTATATAGCTAGCCATATTCACAGCGAGTAGCAGGAAAGTAACAGCAATTTCAACTCCTCGATAACAGTCATAATAGCCTATACCAAAAGCGAATTATATCTGCGCTTAGAGTAGGTAAACGGCAACAACAATAAGTCACTTCGATTATACGACGATAAGCCTGCAGTGTGTTCGCGATAA